>JAIPMN010006346.1:0-11785 GCA_020650975.1 Apostichopus californicus
TTCATGTATTCAATGCTGTATATGTTTTCTGCTTTCTCAGGGCAATGTACTTCTTCCTGGTGGTTTTCCTCTTGATGAAGACTGCTAACACCAGTGGTTTATTTCATGTTTTCAATGCTGTATATGTTTTTCTGTTTTCTCTGGGCAATGTACTTCTTCCTGTTGGTTTTCTGCTTTCTCAGGGCAATGTTTATCTTCCTGGTGGTTTTCTGCTTTCTCAGGGCAATGTTAAACTTCCTGGTGGTTTTCCTATTGATGAAGACTGCTATCACCAGTGTTTTATTTCATGTATTCAATGCTGTATATGTTTTCTGCTTTCTCAGGGCAATGTACTTCTTCCTGGTGGTTTTCCTCTTGATGAAGACTGCTAACACCAGTGGTTTATTTCATGTATTCAATGATATTTTATGTTTTTCTGCTTTCTGAGGGCAATGTACTTCTTCCTGGTGGTTTTCTTCTTGATGATGGTCATGCTGCTTACACCAGTGGTTTATTTCATGTATTCAGTGGTTTATTTCATGTATTTAATGCTGTATATGTTTTTCTGCTTTCTCAGGACAATGTACTTCTTCCTGGTGGTTTTTCTCTTGATGAGGACTGCTAACACCAGTGGTTTATTTCATGTATTCAATGATATTTTATGTTTTTCTGCTTTCTGAGGTCAATGTACTTCTTCCTGGTGGTTTTCTGCTTTCTCTGGGCAATGTTTATCTTCCTGGTGGTTTTCCTCTTGATCGACTGCTAACACCAGTGGTTTATTTCATGTATTTAATGCTGTATATGTTTTTCTGCTTTCTCAGGGCAATGTACTTCTTCCCGATGGTTTTTCTCTTGATGAAGACTGCTAACACCAGTGGTTTATTTCATGTATTCAATGATATTTTATGTTTTTCTGCTTTCTGAGGGCAATGTACTTCTTCCTGGTGGTTTTCCTCTTGATGATGGTCATGCTGCTTACACCAGTGGTTTATTTCATGTATTCAGTGGTTTATTTCATGTATTTAATGCTGTATATGTTTTTCTGCTTTCTCAGGACAATGTACTTCTTCCTGGTGGTTTTTCTTTTGATGAAGACTGCTAACACCAGTGGTTTATTTCATGTATTCAATGCTGTATATGTTTTTCTGCTTTCTCAGGACAATGTACTTCGTCCTGGTGGTTTTTCTCTTGATGAGGACTGCTAACACCAGTGGTTTATTTCATGTATTCAATGATATTTTATGTTTTTCTGCTTTCTGAGGGCAATGTACTTCTTCCTGGTGGTTTTCCTCTTGATGATGGTCATGCTGCTTACACCAGTGGTTTATTACATGTATTCAGTGGTTTATTTCATGTATTTAATGCTGTATATGTTTTTCTGCTTTCTCAGGACAATGTACTTCTTCCTGGTGGTTTTTCTCTTGGTAATGATCGCTGCCACTGGTGTTTTCCATTCCTGGATCAGAGAACCACGGCGAATGGTATCTGTGCTTGGTATGATTGTTATGTTATCCACCAGCTTACTTTGTTCTAGGCATCCTACAAAGGTAAGTCAACAGTCAATGAATGTCCTACACAACTTAGGAGGGGTTTGTTTTTGTTGGGGGGGGGGGGGGCTGGGATGATGATGGTCTCAAGTGCCTTGGTTTTCTTTATGATAGAACAAATGTTTTCAATACAAGCCAGACATATAATTTCTGTTTGCTTGATTCGCATCCCTCCCAGATTCGTTGGCGTACTGTCTTCTGGGGAGTCTACTTGCAGATCTTCTTCGGGGTTCTGATCCTTCGAACAAGAGTAGGATTTGAATTCTTCCAGTGGATAGGCAGAGAAGTTGAGGTGTTCTTAAACTATACAACAGTGGGTGCCACTTTTGTCTTTGGTCCTCAAGATTTAGCACTTAGGTCTTTTCTCTTTGAGGTAAGGCCATTTTTACTAATAAACAATAATGAAAACATTTTCCCCAAAATATCATATTCTTTTAATAGTTTGTCTGGATTTTTCATCTAAGGATAGGAGAAGAGCTGACGATGAGTGTTCTCGTGAAAGATTCATCTAGAACGTACGACATCTGGTTTTCATTTAAAGTACAGAAAGGAGACATTTGCTGAGAAGTGTATCACATACCACGACTCTGCCCATCTGAAGGAAAAGGACAACCCAACTAACCTCACTATCAGCAATGTGATGCATATGTTTATTTAAGAATAGCTCCCCAGCACAGCAAAGAATAATTTAGTTCTGTGTGAGAGATACTATGTTGGAGAGTTTTTAATACTTCACATGCAAGACTAGAAGACTTGAACAAGTCTAGAAATGACACCATAGAGCCACTGGTGCTTTAACTTTAATGTGTTTCCCTATTCATCACATCATCTAATTTCTTTAATAAGAGTGTTGGCATTTGTACATTTTGTTGCTGCAGTCCATATTTTATCTTATCTTAAAAAAAAGCGAAAATGATAAAAAGAAAATGAAACTAGGCTTTTACCTTTGGTGGAAATATGACATTACACATTGCCAAAATTCTAGTCCTTGATGAAGAAGAGGAGGAGGAGGAGGAGGAGGAGGAGGAGGAGGAGGAGGAGGAGGAGGAAGACTGTGTTTGGCTGTCTGAGAGAATTGTGCATCACAACTATATCATAGGGAAAAGATGATATTTTGATTTGCCTCTCCTTTAATTTGCATACCTCAGCCAACTGGAGTTTGGTCCTAACAAATTGCGCACCCACCAAACACTAGCAACAAACGAGACGAGTTCAAAAGTGTTTTGAGATGATCCTAGAATGTTATGCAGTGTTTCATCATCATCATCATCATCATCTTTGCTTTGACTCCTTTGATCTTATTTTTGTACTTTTAATACAGATTTTACCGGTCATCATCTTCACCAGCGCCATGTTTGCTCTCTTCTATCACCTTGGACTGATGCAGATTGTCATCTCTGCTTTTGCATTCATCATGCACCACACCATGGGCGTGTCCGGTGCAGAGTCATTTGGAGCTGCATCAAATGTCTTTGTTGGTTGTGTGAGTCAACTTAGTTTTTGTTTAATTATGGAGAGAGAAAAATGTATGTATATAATTTATTCTTTTATATTTAAAATAGAATATATTGAGTGAAATTGTTAATATATCATCTTCTTTTCAACTGTATGTTCCAATGATGAGCACTTTTTAACGTACCTTATCAAGCTTTCCTGTCACTTTCTTTTGAAAGGCCAAAATATTGAACAGGGTCGAGGGGGGGGGGGGGGGGTCCCTCTTCTCAATTCATAAAGAGAAAAATACCAAATCCACAGATGACACCACTCATCAACAATGCACTGCATTTATTTTGAATATATCCAGGATGTCTGGTTTTTGGTGAGGTTTTGACCTGGAAATCTAGTAATCATTGGGCAGTTACTCTAACCACTACACCACACCTTCACTTGACAAATGGGTTTAATCACATCTCAATCCCTTTGGTTGGTTAATCTGTCTATTGCCTGTTAAAGCTGCACAAAATCTATTTCCAAACCAATAATAATAAGAAAAAAAAGAAAAAGAAAATTACTTGTAGTGTGAGATTCTCAACGAAATTAATTTTGAAATGAGAAAGCAATTTTGAGCAAGTCAAAGTTGGTGAGCTGTTGTGATGACCTTTGACCTTATATAATTATATAATTAAATAATTCTCCATTCATTACTTGTTACAGAGTACTGCTCCCTTGGCCATTAAGCCTTACCTGAATGACTTTACCACATCTGAAATGCACTCATTAATGGTTGGAGGCTTAGCAACCATAGCTGGTAGTGTGTTAGCGATCTACATCAAGTTTGGTGTCAGTGCAGCTCATCTGCTGTCTGCGTCCATCATGTCTGCACCGGCCTCTCTCGTGGTAGCCAAGATGTTTATTCCAGAGGTAGACAAACCTAAGACAGCAAATCATGCGGTCATGTCTGACTGCGGAAAGTGAGTCATTCTAGAGATTCCTTTAGTTGACTAGAGTTTATTCCACAGGGTAGATGGAAAACACAAAACAATAAATAAATAAATAATAAAACAAAAAGCCCAGCAAACCATGCTATGGCATCAAACTGCAGACAATGAGTCATTCTATAGGTTGGATAGGTTGACTAGAGTTTATTCCACAGGTAGATGGGAAAAAAACATTAAATATATAAATAAATAATAAAAAAAAACCCCAGCAAACCATGCTATGGCGTCAAACTGCAGACAATGAGTCATTCTATAGGTTGGATGAGTTGACTAGAGTTATTCTACAGGTGGTACCCTAGATGTCACTAGACAGGAGGTCGACATGTCATCCACTTGATGAGAACTAGACTAGACATCACCTGAAACAGCAAACCATTCTATGGTGTGAGACTAGAGTTAATTCTGTTAGCTCCTATACACAGTTAAAGGGAGCGTCTCATACCTCAGCAGATGTAGCATATTTCATTTACTGATGTCATGCTGACTATAAACTAATCAGACGTCAAATTGTCATCCACTAGACATGAACTAGACTAGACATTACCTGAAACAGCAAACCATTTTATGGTGTGATACGAGAGTTATTTCTGTTAGCTCCTCTACACAGTTAAAGGGAGCGTCTCATGCCTCAGTACATTGACTGATGTCATGCTAACTATGAACTCGTCAGCCGACCAGTAGTGGACCTAATTGTGTATTTCACAGTCTCTTCCTTGTTTATAAAAACCTACTATTGATAACTGTACCTTTTCTCTCTTATACTCTGTTAAAACTTAATGTTTAGGTTCACAACCCTACACAAATGTTATATGTTTTGTAACCTAAGGCCCATTTTCTAACTGAAATATGGCTGTTTGCAAGTAAAATTCATTACTGTCATAATAATTCTACCATCATCAACCCCAACCACCCACACCACCTCCCTTCCTCTTCTTCCCCCTTGATTTTTCCTCCCTTTTATTCTATTCTTGGTCACCAGAAAGTCAAAGAACTGTTTTGAAGCTCTTTATAATGGTGCTATCGATGGATTAAAGATCTGTGGTTACATCATCGCTAATATTCTGACTATTCTCTGTGTCCTTGCATTGATCAACAACATTCTCCAGTGGCTCGGTGAACTAGCAGACATCGAAGGCCTTAGCTTTCAGGTCAGTTTTCAAGGTATCTTTGACAAAAAACATTGCATCAAGACAAAAGTCTTAAAATTTAATGTGAGTTTTATCTCGAAAATTTAACAAAAGTTTGGTTTCAAGAGAACTGCAAAAGTAGTTGAAATGTGGGACCTGGTGTTGAAAGGTCGGTGATTGTCCTTTGACCCTTTATTCAAAATGGTTGACTTTATCCTGATGGCTTATTTCCTTTGCAAATGATGCACTTTCTTGTTTTTTGTTCTGTTTGGCTTTAGTTAATCTGCAGGTATCTCCTCTATCCCTTGGCTTGGATTTTGGGTACCGATCCTGAAGACTGTATGGAAGTTGCGGAACTCATTGGTATCAAGACTTTCCTGAATGAGTATATTGCCTATGAAACTCTGTCTACTTATATTAGAGAGAATACAATAACGGTAATCAGTTTTATCTTTCAAAGTATCATTTTTTTACAGCCAGGACTAAAGGTTAGATCTAGCAAGTCGATTTATGAAGTTGAAAATCGGTCGACTTGACATTGAAAATAAGTAAGCTGCTTTGTAGATCTGTTTCGAGACGGTCCGGTGTACAATGAAATATGCAGATGCGTTGCCCTGAAGTCTTTTTTTTGCATTTTATTTACTTCTGTTTGCGATATTAATTGTGAGAGAGTAAAGATTGTAACATAAGGAAGAAGTTGTTCATCTTTAGATATCATTAGTTAATTGATTTTTTTATATGTCTCATATTCCTAAATGCTAGTTTTACATTTTTATTACATTAAGTGATGGGAGAGTGTACAAAATTATGGTCCATTCATCATACCAACATTCCCAAACCTACCTTGGAATGGATTGTAAATAGGAAACACAAAAACACTTTTACTTTCATTTTTGATTTTTTTTTTTTGCCCCCCTTTCAGACTCGCTCACAAATCATTGTGACCTATGCCATCTGTGGTTTTTCTCATGTTGGTAGCATCGGTGTTCTCTTGGGTGGCCTTGCACCTCTGGTGCCAGACAGGATTTCAGAAATCAGTTCTCTTTGCGTGAGGGCGCTCGTTTCTGCCTGCATAGCTTGTTTCATGACAGCTTGTGTTGCGGGTTAGTTTACTTTCCTGCCATTTTGGTTCAACTTGAAACAAGTATTACCCGTAGAAAATAAAGTAGTTGTTACTGAGTCCAGAACATGTGAGGATAAAGCTATCAAAATATTGCTTAATATCAATGTATTGTAAGTTCTGTGAAAGATTTCATTAGTTAAGTGAGCAATATTGTCATCAATTTGTTAAACTAAAATGGTAAGTTATGTTGAATTCATTCATTTTGGTTTAAATTTTTTTTTTTTTTGGGCTTGTGTTTATCGTTACTTTTGTCACAATTTGTGCTTAACGATCAGCATTCGGAATAATTACTGAAAATGAGACACTGAGGCAACAATAAAAAGCAATTAAAGTATTGAAGTTACTAAGAAGAATTATTAGTAAGAAAGCTCTACATTGGCTTGATTTATCTTGAGACTGTGATGAAAGAAATTTAAATGGACAATATGCAAATATGAACCAGAAGGGAAGTTAATAATGCTATTATAAAGCCAACCAGCTACAAACAGGTTAGTTAATTTCAACCTTACCTTAGTTGCTTTATATCTTAGGTTGGCATTTGTCACAGTTTCATCATGTTTTAACAAACTCAGGTCCTAATTTAATCATTTAAAAATACGGTAAAAAAATATTCAAACACTCAACGAAACAACAGTAACATGGCCAAATTTATTGTTAACCTTATTGTGGAACCTGTTTTTGGCTTTGGTAAAGACTCATTTCCTGATTTCACTTTTAATGCAGATACTGAAATGTGTGATATTTTACTTTCTCCAGGATTCCTGTATGATGAGGGACAGAGGTTTCATGGAGGAAACCCAGAAGACTTTACAACAGCGCCACCTTTTTAAGCAAGGATGTCTGGCTCCGATTCCTTTATAGCATGATTTCAACAAGTTTCAAGTTCTAGTCTTCATAACATGAAGCCAAATTGAAACTAAGATCCTTGAAATATTATTTAAAGTAATAACACATTCAAGACTAGAAATACTGTTGTCATTTGTTTCAGCAAAGGGAGTTGGGAAGGTGGGGGTGGGTGATGGAGGAGGGCATATAATGATGAATATGAGGTCATAAAGGAGTGCACAAACCAGGGTTTCTCAATTTAACTTTCTACAAGGTCCAGCAAAATATTGGTTGGAACAAGGGGCCAGACAGAATAAAATTCTCACTATACCTAGATGAGCCTTTGGCCTTAAGGGGGTCTGCATACCCAAATTAGTGCAAGATTGTGGACAGATTTCATTTTTCAAAGCCTGGATCGAAACCCTTCACAGGCAGAATGGGAGCCGCAGGTCACTTATTGAGATACCCTGGCATAAACTTTTGTAAGGTGTCCTTTTCTCTGCCTATCAAATAAGCAAATATGTTGGTAAACCCACAGTATTGGGAAATACTTATTGGTTTATTGAAAACCCTGACACACTCTTGAACGTATTTTACTATTTGAATGAAATCGTAGTTCCTTCAAGATGGTTTAATTACTTAAAACTGAGAACCAAATTTGGCAAATTGGGGGGAAGAAAGCCAGTATTTCAAGAAGTTACTTTTATATACAGTCAAAATATAATTAAAAGTATTCAAGAAAATTAAAAAGGTCTATCTTGTTTATAAGTAAGTTCATATTCCAAAATTGAGAACGAACAAATTTCAAGTTGTTAAAATGTAAATATTTGAAGATGTTTGTGTCCTACCTCTGTTTGGAACCTCATGTAGATTAGAACAATTTTTATTGACTGCCTTTTTTACTTTCTCTATGCAATTTTGTCTACAAATTTATACTTTTTAATTTAGTTATTGAAGTTTATAATAACTGGTGAGCTGGCATCAAATTGCTTCTAGCTAGGTGTGTTAGCAAATTGCGACTTGCATTGTGGAATATTTGTAAGTACATTAAACAAGTGCCTGGAGTTATAAGCAAGTGTGTCAAATATTCTGAAACTTACTGCTTTGATCTGGTTCAACCAAAGCTGTCTAGACTGAGACTGTATTCATGGTTTCCCCATGTTCTGGAAAATGAGAAAAAGTAGAGAACATGAAAAAATTACTTTCTGGGGATTTGAAAGCCCTTGAATGTTGAAGTTTAGTCTTAAAAGTCCTTTAAACACTTCTTATTTTTAACTTACACAAAGTTGCTTTTTAGGAAATGAAAAATGTTTTCCAGAGCAATTCATTTTGGATGTGCTTTGCAATTTTCTAAAAAAAATTCAATTAAACCATAGGTATTAGCTTACAATTTTGAAAGAGCAAGCACTGTTAGGCCTTCTAGAAATGCCCTAAAAATTACATCCTCGTTAGTGCGTGGTCTTTATAGTAAACCATAAAGCGTATTTGGTCTTGAAAAAGATTGGGTATATTTACATGAAATTTCTTGCATTTATTTTGTGGTACATGTGACTTAATCTGACATCAAATTTCAACCCTAATGCTGGTATTGGCTATTGTTACTCCCCCCTCCTCTCTCCTCCCACCCAAACAAAATCAGGACAAATTATCTAATCAGATATGAAGATGATTTCTTGATTGGTTTTTCATCTTCAATTTCTGTGAACCTTCAGGTGGGTGTAAAGTTTTGAAAGAGCATATCCTGCCTGCGACAGAGAAATTCATCACATAGTAAAAAATCAATAATCATGAATGTTTTTGCTCTTGTTCAAATGCGGCATAATAGAATTTGTATATATGTTGGTGCTTTGCGTGTGTTGTTTGTTCCAGAAACTAAATGTTTCTTTTTCAACTATTTAAAACAATTTTTTTATTTTGGTTTGTGATTCATTTTAAATCAAAATTTTGTTATCCCTTCTTCTGTTTTATCTCTTAGTTTCTCTGTAAGAAATTTATAATCATCAAACAAAACAATTTTTTAGCTGTTCTATCCAAAATGCTTAGTAGTTTTTTGAGTCACATGAAAGGAATCATCACATCAGTCAGTGAAGATCTTATATAAATGGTTTTATTTTTCGTGGTTTGCACTTTTTATATATTGTCTCATATTTCACTGTTTTTATATGGACTATGCAACATCATCAAATTATTAACATTAGTATGACAGTTGTAATCAACATTTGTTATTCTTGATCACATCTGCTGAGTGTATATTATCTTTGTTTACATCTTTTATGTGCTTCAGTGTGTATGGATCTTTTGCTGATGGTATTTGGTCATTGCTAATGGTTCAAAGTGTTGAGAAATATTTGCAGAATATCTCCCTATATTAATGAATGAGCTGATGTGCAGCCCACCCCCCACCCTCCCTCCAGCTACATCATGGTTAACTGAATGGCTAAAAGTTTGATTACTCATTTGAAGGCAAAATACATGGATGTGGTCATCTTGGACATGTTGAAAAATAATCAAGTGATAAATTCCATATGTACAGAATAAAGGTTAATCTCATACTTGGTATACAGGTTGACCTTAGCGAGTAATAAGTGCCTAATATCTTTAATGGATGTCAAAGGTCACTTGAGTCCAAGGATGATCAAAATCTGGAATGTTAAAAAGAGCCAACTCGACAAGTGCATCTAATTCTTATACTTGATATGCAGATGCCCCAGTGAAGTCTAGGTTTGCTTTGGTATTGATGAAGGTCAAAAGGTCATTTACGGTTAACATAAATCAACCTTGTAACCATATAGAAGGCATATCTTATCAAGCCCGGGTAGAGAAAGCTCAAAGTGAACATCAAAGGTAATAGGTTATAGTTAGAATGTAGATCACCATTATCAGTACTTATTTGTGGGCTATTATTTTTTGGTGCCTGAATATCAAAGGTCATAGGTTAGCAGTGGAAAAGATTTGAAACTTAGTGGAATATTCTAGGTGGCCATTAATATTTGACTGATGAAAGGGGAACATATTTCACAGCATCCTGGTGCAGTTTGCATCCAGTCCCTTCGCATTTGAATTTGATACATTTTGTACCCCAAAGTGAGTGAACTTGCAGCAAACAGGTGTGATGTTAAAGTAGCACATTATCAAAGTTCATTTATGTTTTTCCTTTAAGTTTACATCTATTTTCCAACTTAAAAAGTGGAATACATGTCAATATGAACACATCTCAATCATTCGTTTATATTTAAACTTCACATCCCCTTAGGTAAAGTTGGAGCGTTATATACAAGGTCACAACAATAAGAAGTACGTGCAGAAAAGCAAAACGGTTTGCTGTCATTGTTGCTACAATGATATCACGTCTGTTTGCGACACGTTCAGTGTAGAAATGACTTGCAAACCTCACAAGAATGCTTAGAATTGTTTTCCTCTTTCAGCAGCAAAAGAGGGAAAGAAAAACGTTCCCCTTGGATTATCCTTTTGAGCTAATCCATTAAGTTCAGGTTAGGATTACATTTATACTATATATACAGGTATATTCCCATTACTGATTTATTTTTGTTTCCTATCTTTCTTGGTGGAGGTCAGATCTGATTTGAGGTCAGCAGAGGTCAATTGTTGAGAACCAGTTGTGAGAATATATGATCATTTATTCAATATCAACTTTTTGAAATTTATGTCACAGCTTTTCAGTGATATGATTCCCCTCTGTTTGGCTGTTCAGTCAAGTTTAGATGGAATTTGGATGTGACGTAAACACTGGAAAGGACTAGTCGGTGCTGTGTAGGAACTGGTGACACATGATCAAGAAAGTAAACCTAACATGTAGTCAGTGGCGTAGCCAGGATTTTTTCAGTGGGGGGGCGCTGGGGGGGCTTGACCATTTCTTGGGAGGGCGTCTTGTTACTATCCAAGCGGAGCGCCACCATGGGTTGGCGCGCAGCGTACCGATTTTTTTAGCTAAAATGGCCTCCTAGATCGTTGGAAATGACACTTCCCAGGCAATGTAAGCTGCTCTAAAGTTTTCTCAACATCCTTAAAAAAATATTTGGTTGGGGGCTGCATATTATATAATATTTTTTGTGAAAATTCGGCCAATATGCTGATAATTTTTCGGGCACCTACTGAAAGAAAAATCAATTGCAATGTGTTTTTGAATGGTTAAACTTATATTATCATTATTGTAACGACTTCCCCCGAAATTATAACTTAATGGAAGGGTAATAAGACGGCAAATGATTGTTTGTAATTGGCATGCGATGTAATAACCAATGCATGCCTTTATGATATATACATTAACATGTTGAACGCGCGCGAAGCGCGCGAAAAATTTTGGTTATATTTTTCGGGCAAGTCGTTACAGCACCACCCCCCTCTCCCCAATCAAATTGGGCTCCTACGCCTATGTATAGACTGATTGGCCGGTAGTTCTCAGCGATAGTATTGTCTCCTTTCTTGAAAATTTGTTTTTTTGAGCGGTTTTAAGAGCATCAGGGTACGTCCCAGAAGTGAAAACCCGATTGAAAATGTAACAGAGTATTGAGGCAATGACGCGAGCAATGATGTAAGAAACCTGTATGATGTCAGCATTTTTTACCTTTTAACATCTTCTTTGGCATTCCAGTACCTAGAAACCTCATCATAGAGAATCGAGACCATTCAGACCAATGATATATTTTCGCACATTTTTTTTCGACACCCAAATTCCCAGTGGGGGGGCGACTGGGGGGGCGACAAGCTTTCATGGGGGGGGGGGGG
>JAIPMN010006346.1:11795-55619 GCA_020650975.1 Apostichopus californicus
CCCCCCCCCCCACGCCCCCCCGTGGCTACGCCACTGCATGTAGTGCTTAGGTAAAGATGCACGTGAATTGGAAATAATTGTTTCATCAAACGTTAATAATCCATATTTGATATTGAGAGGAGGGTGAAGGAGGATGGGGAAACCATTTGCCTAGGAGTGGAACTACCATGATTCATCATCAGTTTTGACCTCTGATATATGTTGTTCAGAATAGAGATGTTTGCATCATTTTTACTTTAAAATTCCTTTTATCATAAGGTTATGATTGTAATATATGGTAGTATTTGGTGCATGTCGTTCAATGACAAACAGATCAATACAGTATCGCTTTCTTAATGTGTTTGTATGTTTCTATTTATATGTGTATAATTTCTCAAACAGGTGGGGGGACACATCATCCCCTCAGATCCCTTCCCCGGGCCAGTGGTGCATATGACTTCAACAAATCAACCCCCCAATCTCACCCCCCCCCCCCCCGAATAAAGTGGACATGTTTGGGATTAGCATTCTTTGGGCACATTTTAAATTGATTGTTGGTTTGCAGAAACGGACTTTTACATTTTCAGTACTATTCAAACAGTTTGTCTTTTTCATTGGTCATGCATAACTGTTCTCATTTGTGAGCATTTTATCAACATGTTAGGCAAGACTTGACAGTG
This sequence comes from Apostichopus californicus, assembly GCA_020650975.1. NCBI lineage: Eukaryota > Metazoa > Echinodermata > Holothuroidea > Aspidochirotida > Stichopodidae > Apostichopus > Apostichopus californicus. Next base: position 12,455 of record JAIPMN010006346.1, read on the forward strand.
ACATTATTACAGATGAACCAAAACAGGGTTTTTGCTTTAATTATATGCACATAATTTAATCGAAGAGGAAAATAAAAGTTTATTTGCAAGTCTGAAAAATTTATTTAACAATAAAAGGGAAATGGACTTTTGTGTCAGTGTGTTTTAATATTGTGTAAATATATAGGCCTGCAAAGTAGAAATTGTTCTCAAATTTGTAACTTCGTTTAGAAATATTACCGCTATCGCGAGAATGACACCGTACGTTACCTTTTTGCGATTAGGTTTTCCATAACCAATTGTTATAACCAACTTTCGCCATAGTTACGTTCACCCTCGTGAAAAATCGCAATTTGATGGTGAACGACTGGTTCAAAAGTCTAACAGTTAAAGACTGCGCATGCGCTCCTGTATCAAAATAAAAGATGAAACCGTCATGGATTTCAAATTCAGCTGCGAATTCTTGAAACGCGATAAAGCAACATTTTGCACTGTTAGACAACAATTTTCTTCATTCGTGGTAAGTTTGTGTGATTGGGTTTTAATTTTTCATTCAGAGTATTTCTATTTCTCTTTGTTTGAGTCCTGTTTTAGCTTTAAATACAACTGGTGTAGGTGATTGGTATGACTTGCATGTAATTTACTGGCCTCACCCACAACATCGAATAAGCCTTCGAGAGTATTGCACTTACTCAGCCTACTACTATTAGATGACCGTTATGTACTGTACTGTTGTCACCGTTAGGCTAGGCTAATAATGATATGTTAATCATGTGAGTAAGGCCTCATCGATGCAAACTAGGCCAGCAGTATTCCTAGTAGTACTAGGCTAGTACTACCCACTGAACTGCCACTAGTATTACGTTAAATTGCAGGATTCAGTCACCAACCTAACTTGATTTATCTTATTGATTAGGCCTAGCCTAATGCTGTAATTAAAGTGACCTATTCTAGAATTTAAGACATGCCTAGGCTTGGTTTGCCAAAGCCAGTTGGGAATGTAAGGATTAAAGCCTAGGTGACCATAGGTTAGGCCTATTTTGATGTTGACTCCCTCCCCTCCCTATCCATTTTGACATCAATGGTTGTGAACTAATACTTGTTACCTGTCTAATCCAATTCCAATCCAAGGTATAAAACAATAAGTGCTCAAATTCAAGCAGGTCTTATATAGCTATCTAACTTTATAATCTAAGGCTGGTGATAATGGTCTTGTATTCTAGGCCTGCGGTTAGACTACAGGTTCTGTTATAACTGGCCTTTAAATTTGAGCCACGGCCAGTGGCAAATAGTGAAACCCTTTAAAGGCAGTGAAGACTCGCGCCAAAAGAAACGTCTAATGCCGGTAATTTGACCTAGTTTCGAATGAGGTGTAACAGAAGTGTTAAACACCACCATCGATCCCAGAAAATACACACACAGCTTGCTACCGTCGGTAATTAGACACTAGTGTACAGTCAGTACATACATCTGCGGTCAATACCCACAGCACAGTATACAAACGATACAGCGTTGGACATCTCAGGTCCAATTAAAGATAACAATTAAGGTATCACATTTCATTACTGTCAGCATTTTGTAGCAACACGAATAAAACGTCACTTGCAAGCAACAGAAAGTTTACTTTTTCATATGGTCGCACACGGTTTGGGGCAAGTCTTCAATGCCTTTAAATTCAGCACCAGTCTGAAGGACCTATAGTAAGATCAATGTGCTTTTGTATACTGACGAATAAGAAACTGAGAATAATTAATTGTTTAAAATTTGTGTAGCATTTTGAAGGCTCTGAACATTCTCTCATTGAATTCCTATGTAGAAAATTGCTATAAGTACTTCTTTACAATTGTTTAGCACCTTGACCATTTTGACATGCAATACTAGATTTTAATTATTCCCTGAGGAGTCCCAATCCCATTATCATTTTCCTTTCTATCAGTTGAGAAGCACTTTGCACTTATCCATCAACTACAGATTATAATATTTAAAGGAAAACAACTATTATTATATTTTATGAAGTTTCATTCAAATCCGAGGAGAGCAGACCTGAAAGTAGACCTATCTTAGGCCTACAGCTAGTTTAAAGGCCGACTTTATATGTGATGCCATCTATGGCGAGTTAAGTTTATTTCCTAAATATTTGCAGAACTCAGTACGCTCCCTGCTCACTCATTTTAGACATAGACCTACCTTCAAACATTTGCCATGTAACCTTTTGCTGTGCTCTTGGACTAGTTAGAATATGTCAAGTTAAAAGTTTGAAAGAAACACTTTCTCTGTATAGTTAACCAAAGAATTTTTCCCTAACACAATTGAATTGTAGAGATTTTTTTATGATGTTTTATTGTGTCACAGAATCCACTACTCTGCCCGTCATTTACAGTAGTTTCCTTATTAGGAGAAATTGACACATTTCGATATTTTAGTATTAAGGGTAATAATAGTTTGGAACTGTCAACAATTTACTTTCACTTAGTATTTTGTGTCTGGACTACTTCAGTTTATCAAAGTACTGTACATCAGCACTGGCCAAGAACCCTCAACATAAACTTTTCATTAGCAAATCAGGCTTAAAAACTTTTTTTTTCAAAACATTTTCTTCTACCAGCTCTTTTCTTTCTTATGTGAAGTTGTAGCAAAATTTATGTATAAATTTTCAAAATAAGTAGTGACAATAACTCTGTAGAATGTATCAGAAAATATTCATAAATCATGCTTCATTCTTTCTACGCTGATAGAGTGTCAGAACAGTGACAGCAAAACCATGGAACCGTGAAAACATCTCCCAGTTAAACCCTTAAAATTTCATCTGATACCTTTTTACACTCTGTATTATTATGTTTTGAACGATCTTTAAAAGTTTTCTTCATGCAGTAGGTCAGTATACCGTAGGGTACACTTTGGGTACTGTGTATAAGTTATACAGTACTGTATATAGCACTTCCTGTGTATAGTGGTGGATTTTAGTTCCAGTTGCTATGATTAAGTGGGAGAAGAATTGTGAAAGAAAATAGTGCTGTATAGTTGGTGGTTTGAGTAGGCCTACTATATAGACAGTGTACAGAGGCAAGAACATTGGCCTCGGCCTGTAGCAAGTCATTCAGGATATACTGTAGCCTAGGTCTAGACTACAGTGGTATAGTACAGTAATAGTGTCCATTTACAGCCCATAAATGTGAGATCTCTAGATTTTCAGTTGTTTGATATTAGAAACTCCCTTAGAGTAATATATTTAACGGCAATTTATAAGTCTTTCATCATAATAAATTGGTTAAGCAATCTTGATTGGGGAACAAGAACCCTTCCCAAAAAAGGCTAGTGCTTGCTCACAACTTTTATGAACCCCTGTTGTAAGTTACCATTAATAGTTACCCAATGCAATTTTATTCATAAGTTTTATTCAGAGTTGAAAAAGTTTTCCTTGCACCAACTGCTATAAGCAAGTCGGCCAAACCCCGGCTAGTTCCAACTCCTTTCCCACTACAGTATGTAAATAAATCTTTACTCAATGTTGATTCAAAAACTCAAGCTCGAATGGTTACTTTTGACGATGAATGAAGGTTGCACAAAATAACTGCATGTGGTCAAAGGAACCGTGAAAAAGTTTGCAACAAAGAAATTACTGTGGTATGAATGTACATTTTACTTTAGCAACTCTCTATGCAGGAAGAACATGCATACTGTGAGATGAAAAATCCTTTTCAGTATCAGAGATGTTAGCTTCCTACAAAATTCATAAATTGACTTAACTCATAACATCTTGTGATCAAAACAATAGCACAAAATTCCCTATCTCTACACAGGGGACAATAACATTACAAGTAATTAATTTGTTGGTAAAAGACAACATACTTTGTGTTCATTGAGCATTTACAGATGCAAGAATGTGTCCAGACAATGGGTAAGGGCTATTAGCCAATCAGATAACATGAAACTTGGAAATGGATTGTTGACTATTTTTAGCAAGAAAATCTCTGTAATGGAAATGTTGATAAAGTTCTCTGTACCATGCAGTTGAGTGTTATGATTTATTTGTTTTCAAACCAAGTTCAATCATCTGTAGGATTGGAAGAAATTTTGGTTCTTTGGAGAAGAAGTTGTGGTTTTTCGAAATGGAAGAAAGAAAAAAAGAAAGATCTATGTTGAACATTCAAAACTGTATTTTGCATATAAGCCTAGTTATGAGTGTGTACTTAGATCTGCCGGATGCAAGCAATTTAAAAATTTTGCGTCCGTGGCTAAAGCAGTGCGTGCCGCAGCATGCAGAATCCTGCTTTTGTAACATTGCTGAATATGGGATATGTTGAAGAGTTCTAAAACAGGTGATGTGATTGGCCCTGGGGCCCAGTCTGGCTCTCAACACCTCTGGTGATAGATGGAAGTTTCATGAATTTAAAGTGACTAACCTTGCATACAGTAGAACATAGGCACTAATGACATGTGTGCAGGCTTAATAGGACACTGTTAGGTTCAAAAGGTTCCTATAAATTATTTCAAAGAAAATGGGGTTCCTATGATCTATTGGCGGAACTGGAAAATTGTTTCCCATAATATGCAAATTCCTTTGGTCTGATATTGAGAGGGTTTGAATGGAGAAGTATTGTTAAAATTGAAGAAAACCTTACTAAACTGTGTGTTTTTAGTAATTAATAGTATACCGACCAAGTTTCCAATGCTCTCCAGGCAGACAATCAAGAGCCCGAGCAACTACAGCCAGATTTCAATTTTTCTGCCCCAAATTATCTACTACCGTACCACCAAGATTCTGTTCCAATGCCTTGTCCAATACAGACCAGGAGTGGTGTACTGTGACATCACATGAAACCAAACTTCAAGACCTGGTTGTCGGAATGACAATCAGAAAAAGTTTGCCCTGGTTGAATAACACATGTACCTGAGGACCTTGTGTCATGGCCCCTATGGGCCACTTGTATTGCCAATGTGAAGGTTTCCAATTTGTTTACAAATTTAAGGAGATTGCATTCCACCAAGACCGGTCCGAGCTTTCCAGCATTGTCCAATGAATTTCTTTGTTGTTGTCAGTTTCAAAGTACATGCATGGTGAAGATTGATGAGCATACCTAGCATATCAGGAATACCAATCATGTCAGCATTGCTCTCAGTCAAGTACTATGAGGCTGCATACACTGCATGACTGCTTGGGGTACTCTACCTAAATCGTTTAGATGTACAGTACAGTTGCGTGTGATAGGATGGCAAAAATAAACTTAATTGGGCTATTTAGGAGGCAATTAATTGAACTTTGATTAGTACTACGATGGATTTAATGTCGATGGTTAGGCCTACAACTGACATTGTTTATTCCATTGAGAAAAGGCTTTGACATTTGTCGTAATATAATCTTGTATGGATTGGTTGATAAATATTCATATTTACAATGGATTCACTTAGATAGTGTTTCACCTAGCTTGATGACGAAGTACAGTAATATTATGAGAACACAACAGCTGTGATCAAAAATACAATTTTGCATTAGCCAATAGTACTGGATTGTGTGTATTTGAAACATTTTTCTCCTCACAACCTCCTTGTAAAGATAACAAATTCTAATGGTTAAGCGCTGCTAGGCACTTTGGGTCATAAAATGCAGGCGTAATATGCTAGGCAAAAACCTGGTCATGGTACTTATGGCTAATGTAATTGATTGACCATTCCATGTTAAATAAATGGTGTGAACAAACTTTTGTTATTGCTTGATGTTAATTCCTTTTCGTTTTCAAAAAAGACAACATGTTTTATCTAAAACAGGAGGAATTTTTAAATTCACTCTACCTCTAAAAATCAAAATCTTGTAAATAATCATTAATTTAATGTAAATTATAATGAAGTTGTATGCTATTATTCGTTTCTCCCTTGTAGCAAGACAATGAGTCAGTGTCCATTTTCACCTGAGCTTGAATTTGAGAATTCAAATCAGAAGACAAGAGGGCAACCACTGGTGGATTTGTTGCAGTCACCACTCTCTGAATCCTCAACTCAATCCATCCTCAAGCCCTCCAGCAAAGAAAACATCATTTCATTTACTCCACCCCCCAACAGATCTCTGAAGGTAAGTGTTATATTTGTTTGTCATGCACTATACTGCTGCGAATGGAGGTACCCAGTTCTTCCAGAACTTCACTGCATTGGGTAGGGGGAGGCAGAGGGGCTGGCTAAGGAGGATGGCAGAGGTACGTAGTTTGGTAGCTCAAGATTGTGATAAATGCTTATCACCTTTCCAGGGATTTATAGATCTGTTGCCAGGGAAACGTGGCAATTTGTTCACATGATTTTTGTCGAATATTAATTGTGGTTGGGGCACTGTTGGTAAATAAGTCTTTTAGTGAGGATACATGACTAATCCTGTCTCCTATTTCTGGTCCCTCTCTCAATCCTCTCGACTGCTGCAGGCTGCCCCCATTTTTGTTGGTTTGCTTAAGAGCACAAAAACATTCCTTTGCCTGCGATGATATGGGTGGACAGCTGATAAATGCATTTGCTGTTTGAACTACGTATATTGACTGAATGTCTGTTTAATGGTTTTGTCAATCCGTAAAATTATCATTTTGTGCTATGGCTTATAAAAGTGTGTGCAGGCGTGAAATGCTAATGTGCTGCTTATTATTATTTTGTTGAATAAATTGCTTTCTTTTTATTTTATGCAATTACTTGCTTTCATTTTATTTTATGCAATTAATTGCTCCTTTTGCTTTCTGTGTATTATGCTTGTGGCGGCTCTCTTGTTATGCTATGAAATGTCGACGGGCAATTTCCAACAAATTGTACAGATGCTTTTACACCTTACCACTCCAGACTATGGACGGTTTTAACCCTTTGCAATATAATCAGCGTTGGATAATGGTAAAGATTATTTTAATAAACCGACATTTTCATACTTTGTGTAAAGAGACGTGATGAACCTTACAGCCATTGGTGACATCAGGGTAAGCTGTCATATTTGTCAGTTTGTGATTGGCTCTCTTGCTGTCTGTATCTTTCAGTTCTGTTAACATGACAAGTTCACCGTGCGGTATTAACAGTAATTAATCATCGCAGAATTAAACTGTTGTGTTGCCAAGTGTATGTTGTGGCCACACTGGCATGGCTTGGGATATGAGCTTCTATGAGAACAGAAAGTTATTTGATTTGAACTGTTTAGACTTGTCACTCTCTCCTAGTTGCAGCAATGATATGCTGGCGTCCTTCAAGTACCACTTTAAGACTTTCTATGAAGGAGCGAGCTTTGATTGTACTGTGGTAACCTTGTAATGCAATGTTGGATTTATCAACAGCATGATAAGTACTGTACAGTAGTAATAACGGAGCTCAGTGAGGGTAATTAGTACTGGAGTGATTAATGATTATAGTCACAGTTCATTACAAATGATCTAGTAGATATCAGACTGAAATTATGTAAACAGTTCCCACTGTTTTCTTCAATTTCTATTTTTTGATGCCCTTATATGATCATCAGACTTTGCATTATTTTAATTTACTGCACTCCTGGTTAACCTACAGTCTCGACTTTAGTGAAGTGCACTTTCCCATCTACCAAACTTATTAACTGGTAACATGTTAGCCCTTCCTCCCCCCACCCCCTTCCCCATTAACCCTCCCCCGGGTCAATGTCCATAACCTCTTCCTTCCAAATGTACCATTCGCGTAAAGGAACTAAAATATTCTGGAAATTCCATCAGTAGGAATCACTCTTATTCGACTGTTTTCCTTCTCATAGTACTCAAAATGTTAGAATTGACTGTACAATTTTAGAAACCAATTATTCCAAGGTACTAATTTAATTAGTAGTAATAATATCATTCTTAAATTGTTGACGAAGTTTAGAACTGTGTCTTTGATTGAGCATTTGCAATCATGTACATCACAGTCGGGTAAAGCGTTGCCCGTGAGCAAATTTCTGTCGCCCACTCGCAAGGTTTTCAAAGCCTTGTTAAAGTAACTCATCAAACCTTGTATCAAGGAAAATATGAAATGTGTATAAACTTGAGAGCAATTTGATTTAAGGTACAGTAATAAGTTGTTGGTGTAAGAGAAATCTGGCAACTTGAGTAGAAAGTTTATTAGTGGCAATTTGAGTTAGAAAGTAACTTAATGTACAGTGTATACACTGCACTTGTACAGTATGCATACCAATAGTGATTGAGACAGCACTTGAACTTTAACAAACAACATGTGTTCAACCACAAACCAAATTATGTTTGTTGACTAATCATCTTCGTAATAACCACAATACCTCATATGGTAATACGCACTAAATGCCGAGGTCATCGTGAGATTTCACTTGGTGTGAAAAATGATTTAATTGCCAGTCTCTTTGCTTAGTGAGAAAAATGATGAATAATAAAAATGGTTAATCAGATAGTTTAGCCTTTGGTCCTCCTTCGAGGTGAAAATTGTCACAGTTGGTACAGTAGCAGCATTTGTCGATTGTGAACCATTCTAACCTACTGTACTTTATGATTGTTTTGATTGTTATGATTGTTTTGAAATTTGTTATTCAAATTGGGTAAAATCTGACCCACCAAGTTTAGTAAGAGTTTTAACAAATCTTAGCAAGAATTTGAGATCTAACTTGTCGGTTCTTTTTCACCCGTCTCTGCAGGAACGCACTCTGATATATGTAACTTAGAATAATTAGAATAAAAATTAGAATAATTAATAATTAGAAACATTTTAGCAATACCCCTCTCCTTCCCCCCCCCCCAGCCTACAGGGGCACTGAGCTGCAAAATGGTATTATCAACTGTAGGTAGGTTAGAATGGGTGTCCCTAGGATGAATGAGTGGGTGAGTATCATCATTCATTCATAAATATCTAAATCGAGGGGAGAAACTGAGAAAGTTTCATCATGTTAGAAACTGCATCCATCCATGTACACAAAATGGCCAAATGTTAATAAGTTGAAGCCCATTTCATTAGATTTCTTGGCCTAGTGGTTGTAGTGAATGCTTTACTCCATCACATTATCATCTTAAAGTCTATAGTCCAATAAATAAATAAAATCCTGTGTTGAGCCAATGGTCTGTAATGATTAGGGGGGGGGGATTGTTTAGACATATCTCATTGCTCAAACAATTTCTAGCCACTGTAGATTCCAAGTTCCAACCCATTCATATGTAGCATACTGCACCTTTAGTAAAACACGGACAGCTGTTGTTTCTCTTCGCCAGCAACAGATACAAGTTTCCTAGAATGACTCATGTTGAAATTCCAAATATTTTAGACTGATACTTAATAAAATATGTAATATGTGCAATATTTCTCTGATTTTTGGAAAAGCACACAAACAGTAGATAGGTCTATGCAAATAATGTGAAGTTTCATGAGTTGTCTTTAATGCTCTTGAACAACCTGTAATGGGATTTCCATATAAATGAATATTGTGTTCTACTGTAATTACTTCATGACATGAAGACACAAATGTTGTAATTAATTCCTGCTTCAGTTTGCCAAACATATCAATTACAGTACTTGCAGTTGAACCTACACATGGTGTAACAAATACTAATATAATTTTGCCAATGTGTACATGGTAACTGCAGTACTTACCATCATTCACAAAATGAATGGAATGTAGTATATGCTGACTCTTTTTTTTTTTTTTCTTTACAGAGGAAGGAAATATGTTTACCTAATATTAAAATGGCCCTTAAGGTACATACTGTACATCCTCCCATTCTATACATACCACCCTTCACTAGTGCCCAGTGCAAATGTCGGCATGGTGTCGGCTCTAATAGTGTTTGTGCTAATCCTGTACCACAGTACCTCCTTCAGGGCAATCAGTTTTAAATTGAGTCACCTGATATGAATGCCATCTTGTTAACAACTAGTTCATTCCTCCTACATGGCTCATTGACATCACATCCCTTTCCTGCTACTGCTGCTGCTGCTGTTAGAAGTCAAAGGTGTGGGTTGATGACTGAGTGAGCAGCAGACTTTACTAGTTAGTCAGAGTTTCTGTGTAAAGTCAATGACACTGCACTGTTTAATAACGATTAGCAATAACTAGATCTTCCATTTCCTCTAGTTTCATCATCATCATCATTTGTTATCTAGAGAATGTGGTAGTGATGGGTGATACCACATCCTCCATCTCACAAATGCCAGTAGTAGAGACAAGCGAACCCAGCGTCTCGCAGGAGAGCGGTTCCCGGCCATCTACTCCAGTACAGCAGTTAGATTACACGACAGTGCAAAGAGTCGATCTGAATGCAGTCATGAGCAGTTCACCTAAAGCCATCGTCAAGAAGGTGAAACGCCACCATTCTGTGGCGACTAGTCAGCCATCTCAGAGAAGCACGCCAAACTCTGCAAAGACCGAATTGCGGAATGGACTGAAAAAAGGAGCCCCAATTTCTAATGGAAGGAACTCGAGAAAAAAGGGGACGTCTAACATGGTCAATGGAAATCAAACGTCTTCGAAAAAGTCTGCAAATACTGCCGAGAAAGTTGGACAGAAGGAGAAGAAAAATAAGAAAATCACTAAAAATGAAGCTGTTAGAATCGCTATGACTGAAAGCTCCAAGAAGGCCTGTCGAGGTGATCCAACTGGTCGTTCCAGAAAGACGTCAGAGCCCACGATTGGAAAAGTTGGAAGATGTGAATTTTTTGGATTTGATTACGAGCCAGATATTACGAAAGAGGAACTCATGTATCAACTGAGGGAGCAGGATGTGACCAGAGTTTTGGAAGCACTGGGGATAATGGATGACCCCCCAAGTACTAACACAGGGTCATCAGAGGGTGACGATGATGTCTTCAAAGACGACGAGTCCTCCTCCAGAAGCGAGTCACTCTTCACAGATGCTGACCTCTCGGAACCATTTGTAACCGAGGAGATTGACACCTTAGAAACCATCGCAGGCATGAAAGCAATGAGACAGAGGACATTCGTTGTGGAAGAGCAACAATTGGAAACAAGCTGCGGTTCTGAAAAGATTGCAGAAGGCGAGAATTATGAAAAGTCGAAATCCTTGAAGTTGACTCTACTTGACCAAGTAGATAACACCCCCACCTGCATCAGTCCAGGACCCTTGCCTACCTCATATTTGATCGATACCTCCGAAGGAAGTATCAATACGGACGAACAGGTATTTCATATATCTAGTCCTCCTTTGCCTGAAATTCTTGAGAGGATTTGTTTGACTCTGAAAGAATGCCGAGAAAGAAATGATAACTTTGATATTTGTGATTATTTTAATACTGAGTGATGTGATGACTGTACGTGTCATTCACTTTGCATGCTCCTTGGCATGGAGTTTGGATACAGCATCTTGAGCTGGAATATCCATACTAATCCAATAACAAAAGGTGACCTTTCTTAATCACAGACAACTCATCAGTAGAGTGTAGTTGACAGACAGGCAAAGGTATTATCTTTTGCCATCAGCATGTGCAATGTCTGTGAGAATCTCTTGGGGGTATTCACTATTCTTCAAGTGTAGCTGATCTTGCTTGGTATCTTCTCTGTGGTGATGATGATGAATGATGTAAGTAGTCTATAGTTTATTTCAAGATTAGATGTGATTGCATTATTTACATACAGTGCTGCATAAATGCCCTGTAGTCTATTGATGATATACACACAAGATAATGCAGAAGATGCCTTGTCACACTTGGTTAGTAATCACTATTGGATATATTGAATAAGAACTGACAGATGGGGAAGAATAATTTATTAACCATTTAGAACTTACTGACACCTACTACAGTCACTTTCCTTTAACCAAGCAAGTGTAAACAAATCTTTGCACACTTGCATGGGAGCAACTGTTTTTAGACATAAACCTGATATTTGCTTGATAGGAAATTCTTTCTCTAACAAGAGATAAAAAGAAAACATTTTCATGTTTCCATTTTGGTGGCATCATGTCACTGGCATGTAATGTTGCCACTACTGCATGATGTGATTTGACACTATTCACACTATATTGCCATTCAGTTTATATCTGTCACCAAATAACAGAGAGTTTCTTTGGTTTTAGTACCAAATTATGGCTTGTGAATTTAAGACATGCTGAGATAGTCAAGACAGTGGTATAAACCTTAACAGGCCACAGTTCTCTAATAGTTCATGTATTGGCCTTTAATGTCAAAAGTTGAAGTTTTAGGATATTCCAATGCAGCATTATTCCCTTATTCAGTCTCCTGTTAGCAATGTTTGTGTACAGATGTTGGTTGGTTCGTTCAGCATTATGGAATTGCTCAATTCGTTAATAAACCTTTCCCTCATTAAAATTGGGAAGAGGAAACAAGGATACTATAACACAGTGGGGAATTCCTACTAAGTCATTACAAAACAAGTTTACAATACAAAAGCCACATTTCCTTTCTCTTTCCTTTACTGCAGCCCGTTCTGAGAACTTTCTCCATGTGAAACATAACTGTATTGTGTTTGTTGGGAACTTGGGAAATGATTAAATTAGCACACATTTGTATGTAAATTGGAAGCAGAGCTACAGTACAGTGTGCACTTAAAATGGATATCAGGGATCTGATATTGACACGTGTATGAAGCCTAGAAATAGTTTCCTATTGCAGGTATGACAATCAGTTATTGGCCAATATTATCTGAACTTTGACACGTCACCGAAAGTGAGATGGCCGGAAATGACTTACAGTGCTGTGCATAGGGTGATAACATATGTTCTGTAAATAATTTTGATAATTTACATAGGGTGAGTGAGGCTATGAATTTCAATTAATTTTTATTTTCAGCAGAGATGTAAAAACACTATGCTTTTCTTTTGCAACCATGTAGCAAATTGACCGTCTCAAATACTATCTTGCTGCACATGCCATGCATTTGTGATTCCCCCACAAATAACCTTGAAACATGATACACTATCATATTTAGTTTTGAACATGATCTATCAGTCATATCCTTTGTATATAGCTATTATTATCTTCCTGACTACAATGTCAGCAGCTGATAGATACTAAAGGGAATTACATACATGTTACATGTATGACTCATGCAAAATAACAATCTGCTGAATGAAGTGACTGTGGTAGGTCTCGCATGCTGTGTTCTACAGTATCAAGTCTGTAAATGCAAGGAAAGTTATTTATTACAGTGACATCATCATCAAGATCTTTCATAGTAGGAGTTCCTTTTGCCGGAGGGAGCTGAGTTGAATCAGAACAACAAATGTTGTTTGTGCCAAAACTGTCAATAGTAATTATGAATGCATTTATGGATATTGATTCCACAGTACTTTGGTTGGATGGCCCATGCTGTTGGTCATTGCAATCGGCACTGTCTATCATGTCCACACACTGTGTATCATGTACACACACTGTGTATCACACGTGTACACACACTATAGGTATATCACGAACACACACTGTATACCACATACACACACTGTATATCAAGTACATGCCCTGTATATCACGGACACGCACTGTGTATCACGTACATACAATATCACGTACACGCAATGTATATTACGTACACACACTGTATAGCACGTACACACAGTCTCACGTACACGCACTGTATATTACGTTCACACACTGTATATCATGTACACACACTGTATATCATGTACACACACTGTATATCACGTACACACACTATATCATGTACACACTGTATCATGTACACACACTGTATATTACGTACACACTGTTTATCATGTACACGCACTGTATATATCACGTACACATACTGTATATCACGTACACATACTGTATATCATGTACGTGCACACTGTATATCATATACACACACTGTATATCACGTACATGTATGTTAATTAGAAGAATATAGTTTGCTTTATATTTTCCTTTGATTATCTAGATCAAATTTGGAATATATGTAGGAGGATATTTTGGATTGAAATTTGATTAAATGATTGCAGACTACAGAGAGTATTGATTTGGTCTACAAGTTATGCACATTTAATCTTAATTATGTCAGAAATGTCCTCTTTTACTCTCTTAGCATTTTTAATCTTCCACCCCATCCCCTTTTTATCCTTTTCCACTTGTCTTTAAACAACATCTACGTATCTGCCAAAATATACTAGTTTGCCATGCAACACAAACGTTGATCCAGTAATGATACACTTTCATTGTAACAGACAAATCTCCTAACTAATATTGGCAGTGAAAATATCTGCTTTTAATTAAGAGTTTGTCATCAATTTATTTCCCTCGTTCAGTTACTATCTTGTTTCTTCTCATTTCTTGTCCCTGCCCCTCCCTGCCTTCCTTGCTTCTCAAACGTTAACACAAAAGTGCAATCTTGTCCTCTCTCCTCCGCCACCCTCTCATCCCCCTTTCCCTCCCCTCCCATCCTCCCTTACCTCCTCACCAAAGCAAAGAAAGATAGGCTCACAAATAAACAAACATACATGTGCTTCCCTCCCACTCATTCAACAACATAAAAAATGACGTTAGTCACACATCATGTTAATTGTTTACGTTGTCACTGGACGGTATCCTTTAAATGTCTGGAAAATCAATATCAGATGGTCACAGCGATTACCTCTGCTAAATTTGTAATATTGACTCTTTTTTTCGTGGACATTCTAGAGTGTGTTTCCTTGTACCCACTACTGTTGCCTAATCATGGCCTGTTGAGACTACATTCATTGCAATATATCTTGTCATTACGTAGTGTTTATACTTGATGCGATATGAGTGAAATTTATTGACTATGACGTCAGGTAAGCTGGGGGATGCTTTCCATCTCCGTCAGCTGTTTAATTTTAGTACTAGTCTTCTGCAGTCTCTGCTAGAGCTTCATCACTCTACATATGTGTGTACGTTGTGTTCATCTCTTCATGCACTGATTGAGGTTCAGCATGGAACTAGATATTTTTGATTTTATGGCTCGGGCAAAGTACCGGTGAGTAATAGTAGTTGTTAGCACTGTACACCGTAGGAGGGTGTGTAGTAGAGTGTGGACGGTCTGTGCAATTGTATGTGCTGTACCTAGTCTAGCCTACACCTGTATCCGACTGTACATTAAGTAATTCAGCGTGTACGTTGAACGGAGAGTGCTTGCCTGATACTGGTCAATATATCATGTAGGATTGGTTGTTTAAACTTGCAGCCCGGATGAAATCCAAATTCATTGCCATCGCAGACCTGTCGCAAGGCATTTACTGTGCGGTTCCAGATTCCCAATTAGGAAGTAGAGCCAATTTACTCAAATTACTGTCAGGTTGTTATCGTTAATGTAGGCACAGGAACTGGGGAACGTGATTATTGAGGTATGATGTTATAAATACATTAGTTCACAGAATCTGTAGACCGTTTTAATAGTATTTGGCTATTGTGCCGTACCAGAACCTGCCTTCACTCCCATTTGGTGATTTTCAAGTTAGTATTTGCAGGATAAGTAAATAGTCCATTACTGTCTTGTGGATTATTTTGTAGTTTAAACATCAAGTATACAGTAATAGAGCCACAACATGGTTACCATCAACTAGTTAGTGTTATAATGGGTATAATGTAACAAATTACTAAATCTATGTAGGTGTCACTGTTTGTCCTGCAGACATCTTACATACCTAAAGAATCGTTAGGTATGTACAGTAATACTGACCAGCCTGGCTCAGTATTACTGCTTGAAATTTAAAAATCTATTCTGGTGGCAGAGATGGTGACACTCAAAGGAGGGATAAAATGATTCTACGCTGGTAGTTGAAGACCTCATCTTAGCATCAATACTTACATATTTTACCTTGCATGATTTAAACAGGAGAACAGTACTTGGCTGAAATTTGTTGGACATTGTGTGGAACATGTAACTTGATGTTTGGCCCAAGAATTCTGGAATCGCCATAAATTATACAGTCAGTTTTCCATCAGAAGGTTTTATTCTCATCAGAAGGCAGCGAGATATGGAGAAAGAACCTTTCAGAATTGTGGTGGTTTTGTTGTTGTTTACCAAAGGTCATTCACCTGTTTCAACTGTCTATTTATTACAGTACATGACTGTGCATACTTCATCATATGTATAAAGTTATTGGAACTACTGTGCTGCACTTAATAAACTGTTTCAATTTCATTAATATATACATGATAAATTTAAAAAATATATGGTTTGAATTTGTTTTAGTGTATTTTCAACTAATTTTGTCAGAACTTCAAGAAAGATGACATGTTTACATGCATGTACATGATATTATGTCACTGGGTCTGGGAGATTTATGGGCTTTTTGCAGAGTTAAAACAACTACTTCCTTATCAAGGCTTATCTTTTGCATTATTTCCAAGAACTTACAGATTTAGTTTCAGAAACATGGCTTGAATAAATCAGTTTTAACTGAGCAAACACTTGCTTCATATAAACTTACGATTTGTTTGTTCAAATTATCAATAATTTTTAATCATTTTTTAGTTTTCCAAGTATTGTAATTCATGCGAACCTTGACAATGTGTTGTGTCGCTCACCAATATTTTGCCAGCATGAACAGTTCCTTTGATAGCTTTTTGTTTTTGCATTTATTTTCCAATTATATTTAATATTTTTCTTAAACGTCCTAATTTTCCATTTGGCATGCCTTTGCATCTGAATCTGTAACAAACATGTTTTATAATTTTGCTTAAATTGTTCATGTGTTCTTGAATGTAGAGACTTTTTCAAGTAGTGCTGTATTCATTGCTGAGTTTCCTTAATATACTGTGTATCTATACGTATACTGTATATATGTATACAGTTTATAGTTTGTCTTAAGTACTTCCTGTTGAAACTACAGTATAGTAGAAAGGATTGGTTAATTCTTTACAGTCTGTAATATGTCCTGGCAACAACTTATCAATAAAAGACAACTTTGAACTAGTTATTGTTTGTTGCCAAAAGCTTGCTAAGTTCTGGAAAGGTTAACGTACAGGAAATATCTTTACAGAGATGATTAGCATACATCCAAACCATAGACATTTTAGCATACAGTGGCAGAAAGTACACATGTTGCTCATTAATACTCCTTAAATCTTTCGTGGAAATGGAAATTAACATTAGCTATTCTCCTGAATTGCGCCCTCTGAACCGTACTAGGATAAATCTTCCTGAAATCTGCACTTTAGGAACGGACCTTTTGAAGTGCGCATACTTGTTATAAAGTATTAAAAGCTATGAGAAGGTTTTGCAATTTTCATCCTACAGCTGAATATAATAGTTATTGAATTTTATATTTCAATCCAGGTAACCTTTCAGACTCCCATTCTCACGCCAAAGTTTCCTCCCGCAAAGGTAACTGCCTATGAAGCAGTGAGGGAGCTAGACGAGAAAGAAAATTGGACAGAGCGTGCAGAGGTCATCTTTAAAACTGAGCACGAGCAACTGGTAGAAGTCGTAGAAGGCTTTCTGGAGGAGTTGATTAATCACATACCTTTAATGTGAGTGTGACAAAATCTCTGGAATATGTCAACATTTAGTGCTGTGTTTGACCTGGGGGGGGGGGAGGGCTTTAAGAATTATAGCTCAGGGCTGCTCATGATGTCTGTATCGAGCCTGATTTGCTCACCATTTGCAAATGGTCTCGGTTTGAGGGAAAGCTTGTAGATATCTTTGTGACAAAACGAATGTAGGCTACCAACCAATCAGGAAAGAGAAGATTTAAGTCATGCAGGATAAGTGTCAGTTTGTAATGGAGGGCATAACTTAAGTGGGATTCAATGCTTGGCTGTTTACTTGGCCCTGTGCATCTAGGCTTTAATGAGGCAAAGCAGATGTTTAAGCCTCATCTTGACTGATGTTGAAGTAGATGAATGAGTCTAGGCTTTTAACTGAAGGGATTTGGTCGTTTACATTAATAGCTCAGAACATGATAGTTTAAAAGTATGTTTGAATGTTCTTAGTACAGTATGTTGCTTTCTTCTGATTTCTCTCACATAAAGAACTTCAAAAACGTTGATAAAAATAATAAGAACAAGAAAGAATCTCCAATTGTGCTTTAGTTTTCCGTTTGGACTGGATAACGTAGCATGTTCTCCAAAACGTGGAAAGCTGTCATCGCCTGTGAAAATAGAAAATGGATACTCTGTTTAGTTTTGTCATACTGTTTCGATTTTTTGCACCTGTTTTTACTACAGTTCTAAGACTGTAACAGATCCTCCCACCGTAGGAGAGGCTGAAAGACCTGATTCACCGCCAAGCGAGGCACCCTCGAATCATCCAAGAACCATGTCGGAGGAGATACCCATTCCGAAGAAGGAGAAGAAGAGCATTTACGAGATGACAGACGAGGAACTGGCCGGTATGGATCCTTTTTCATCCTCAGCGAAAGGAATGGCAAATTCACCCCCCGTGAAAACTTCTGGGAAAAGTATATACGAACTAAGCGATGAAGACCTAGCCAAAATGAACCCGTTTGCATCAAAGACCATGATACAGAACTCACCACCGAGGCAAGCTGCTGATATGAATGCTAATGCCATGGACGGTGAAACGAAGGTGGAAACAAAGCAAGAGGCAGAACCCGCCAACAACAGTGAAGAGGAAAAGAAAGATGAAGTCAAATCTGCATCTCCACCTGAGCAATCTACAGAAGAAAAGAAGCCAAAAAAGAGATCACCTGGAAATAAAAAGTGAGATATGTAAAGGTCACATCTTACCTGTCTCCTCACCTAGGGACACCATTGTCATCTACTGGACACCAGGCTTAATGTAGACCCCTGTACACCATACTGATTGTAGAGCACTATGCATCATGCCTAATGTAGACCCTTGTACACCATACTGATTGTAGAGCACTGTACAACATGCTTCATGTAGACCCCTGTACACCATACTGATTGTAGAGCACTGTACAGCATGCCTAATGTAGACCCCTGTACACCATACTGATTGTAGAGCACTATACAACATGCTTAATGTAGACCCCTGTACACCATACTGTACAACATGCCTAATGTAGACCCCTGTACACCATACTGATTGTAGAGCACTATGCATCTTGCCTAATGTAGACCCCTGTACACCATACTGATTGTAGAGCACTGTACACCATACTTAATGTAGACCCCTGTACACCATACTTAATGTAGACCCCTGTACACCATACTTAATGTAGACCCCTGTACACCATACTTAATGTAGACCCCTGTACACCATACTGATTATAGAGCAATAAACAACATGCCTAATGTAGAGCACTGTACTGATTGTAGAGCACTGTACACTATACCTAATGTAGTGTTCTGAGTACCACACTATGTTAGTCCTACAATTTATGACTTTTTTGACACAGCAGCATTTTTTGCCAATATTGTAATTAATCAGTCAAAACATTATGTTCTCCTTTAGTATCTTCATATGGAATATGCAGTGTTGGAAAACCTTGTTCAATTTCCCGCGAACACACTGCCGATTTCCCGCCGGTGTTCGCGCAGCGAACACGCCGAGCACGCGTAGCGTGCGAGCATAAAGGCGTGGGGTCCAGGGGCCCGCCCTAGGGCCCTGGTGGGGTCAAGGGGTGGAACCCCTTGTGGGGGTCCAGGGGGCGAAGACCCCGGGAAATTTTGGTATTTTTGCATGTCTGGCGATAACAAATTCGCAGTTGAGGATGCAAACTACTGACAACTTTTTGAATTTAAATTGTCACGAAACTGATGAAAATTTTAGAATGACAAGTTAGAGTAGCTATATTATGTTATAAAAATGAAAAGAGATTTAAACTGTCTTACAATCTTTAAACTTCCGATATTATGAAACAAACAACGTTCGGCAAAGTCCCGTTTCTAGACTGCCTAACAATGAATAGCTTGCACTATACGTACATCAGTTTACAACTGCAGTACGGTTTAACCAGGGAGCTGCTACTATAACCCTACTAAATACTACGGTAGGCTACGAATTTTCCCAGGTACCTTGCCAAACAACTGTGAGCTCATCCCCTGTCTAACACCTGTTTGTTAACATTTTTTGGCAAGTTTCCAAGAAACGTTTCATGGACTATTCCCCATGATACACGAGGCACAGTCCATACCATACACGCAGCACACGATATCAAGGCCCCTACATGCTATGGCCATCTTTATGAAAGTAAACCTTGTAATAAAATATGTTTTAGGCCACTTGGCATGATTAACTAAATGCTTAATATTGTTTCCATGTTCTTTTAGAAAACGTCAAGTTCGCAAAATACAATTAGTTGTGTTATTGTAGTTACGTGAGATCCGTAACCGACGAGGTGGTTAGGCTATTTGCTATGCACTTAACTATGGTAGGATATTATTTTTTCCGTATTTTTGGAAATTCTAGAAAATACTTTCCTTTACCCCCGCTTAACACCAGATGTGGTCTTACGGTTTATTCATAAATGGGTGTACTAGAGCCTTGTTTACATGACATTAGTTGCATTTAGCACGATATGCCAGTTTCGCGTGAATTTTTCGAAAGTGTTTTGCTGGATCTTTCGTAAAATTTGAAAGGTGTACCAACTTACTTTTCGTACACAATTGGTAATTTCTCTACTGATTTTCAGAGTTTTTTTTACAGTCAAGTGAATACGTTGTGCATTGAGTATAAACTTATCGCGAATGCAAGAAAACGATGCGGGGATTTCCAGCAGACAAATGTTTTCTTTGCGGGATTACTGAGTCAGTTGAAGGGAATCCCGCACCTTAGAGGGAACACTGAATTGAAGTCAAATTCATACGAAAGAAAACGTTTACTAACTAACATACAATATAAATATAAAAAAAATGTGGAATGGCAATATTGTTCAAAACATTTCCCGCGAGGCTGATTTATTACAGCAACCTTCCCGCGCTGGGCCGTGGGTGTCCGTGTGACATTGCCCTTGTGAGTGGGTTGGGGACACATCATTACTCGTTATATTGTGACTAAAATTGCGAGCACGCTCTCTGAACATTTTTCTTTTGTTTCTGAAACTTTTCTTCTGAAATTTTCCTTAGTGTTTTTACAGATGTACTTTTTCTTCCTATGTGTTTTTTTTTTAAGTTTCGTCCCGTTTTTTTTTTCTCTATTTTTTTTCCCCGATTTTTTTTTTCTCCAGCCAGGCTGAATTTCCCGCGAGCATCGCGGATTTCCCGCGAACCTGGTTCGGAAGGTTCGCAAGGTTTTCCAGCCCTGGGAATATGTTAAGTGTTTTCTTGGTCACATTGGGACAATCGATGGTATATATTAAAGTCATGTTTTGTTAGCTGACTCAAAAAAACTAGTGCTGTTAGTTGTCATGTCAACACAAGGCTCAAGGGTATGTATACTAATGTATCTTACCTATAGATTACAAAACTGCATTGCCCTTCATTCTCACAAGACAGGAGGGGTCCTGTTTTGGAAGGTAACTGTCAAACTTCCATCTGCTCTTCTGCATACTAATAACATTCAATGCACACTTTATTATTTATTAGGCCTACCAAATTAAAGGGTCCAAGGAAAGTTACCAAGAAGCCATCACCAAAGAAAGAGATTGTAGAAACAGAAGAAGCGAAAGAAGAAGTTCCCATAGATTTAATCAGCGGTGACATTCCTTCTACGCAAGATGTGAACATGAACAGGGAAGACATGGTAGTTGGAGACCAACAACATTTGCCAACAAGTATGATTTCACATATATCTCAGAACAACAGATATCTTGAATTAGATACGGAAAGTCTTCTCATCAACAAGACTGATATTTAAATAAAATTACAGGTTGTGGAAAAAACCACTTCTCTTCTCACTTTTATTCGTTGGTGATGCTTACATGGGATTCTTCAAAAATCAAATTTGACATGGTAGTAAGTGTATTTGCTGTGTAGAAGCTAGCTGTTGTTTGGACTTCTTCACAGGGTAATTGTTGCAAGTGATCTGATTAAGTATTTGAAATTTCAGGCTTTCAGCCTCTGTAATATCACCTTGAAGAGATTCTTTTACCAGGTTATCTCATTGTGAGTATGTGAATGCATAAAGAAAACATAAAAACATACGCATATCTCTCTCTCTTCTCATACTAATGTTTTCCTTTTCAGATGGGCCAGTTGGTGACGATGATATTCCAGTTATTACGGAAGAGGAATTCAGGCCTGGCACAGAAGGTAATACTCATCGAGGGTAGTAGATGTTCTTTATTGTAAGAGACCTTTACAAATAGACTACATAGACTAGATTGTGCTTATGTGGATAGTCCTTTGGCAGACAGTATGACATTTATGTGGAAAACTGTCTTTTACAAATGAACCTATTTGACTAGATGGTTCTTTTGTGGATAGTCCTTTGGCAGGCAGCATAAATGACATTAATGTGGATAGTCCTTTGGCAGGCAGTATAAATGACATTAATGTAGTTAGTCATTGGCAGGCAGTATAAATGACATTAATGTGGATAGTCTTTTGGCAGGCAGTATGGCACTGGTGTGGAACACTGTCCTTTTCAAATGATCCCCTGTGACTTGATTGAGATAATATGGATAGTCCTTTTGCAGGCAGTATAAATGACACTATAAAGTCTGTTGTGTTTTTCCTACTGAGTTTTCTGTTACTGATCGAGTTGTATGACTGACAGCCTAAACAGTCCCCATAGCAGTTGGATTTTCAATGGTCTAAGACATCAGAAAATTGAGTTTGTGCCAACTGTTGAAATAAGCAAAAACAGCAGGCGGTCTCATCTCACGCCAGGTATATTTGTACAGTGCACATGCTTCAAACCGACAACAATAATTGGATGTAAGGAGGACTGTTTTTATTTATGG
Organism: Apostichopus californicus; assembly: GCA_020650975.1. Lineage (NCBI taxonomy): Eukaryota > Metazoa > Echinodermata > Holothuroidea > Aspidochirotida > Stichopodidae > Apostichopus > Apostichopus californicus. Next base: position 35,107 of record JAIPMN010006346.1, read on the forward strand.
CTGACTTCACAGGGAAGGAAGGCACTGTAATCTTTGTTGCATGTCGGGTGCATTGACGTATAACAGCAGGCAGTAGTTTTATGTATCAAAAATAACAAATAACTTTGGTTATGGAAGTCTTCATAGTTTGCTGGTTTTCTCAAATCATGCAGTTTCAGAGGCAGCTGATGTTAACAGTGTCTGAATTTGTTTTACAAGGATGAAAAATGTTTCTTGTTTTAAGGTTCTGGCTAATGTATGTAAGGTAAGGGGCACAGGACGCTGAACAAATAAAGTGATTGAGACTTGTGCAAAGGATGTGTCTAAGGCTGTAAGATTTCAAGCCACTGCTATTCAACTTTCTATCAAAGTCTGCCAAACATTTACTGGGTTGTGTTATTTCTCATTGAAAATCTTGCCATAATTCAGGTCGCCGTCGGAATCAAATAAGTCCGGACGAAATGGAATTTCGTCTGGCTGAGAGAGGTATTTTGTAGGGATGGTTTTGTCTGGTCCTGCTGCATGTAATGTCTATTTGTGGCTTATGTCTGTTCTCTTTTAATTTTTGTTCGTTTTAGATTTGAATCATGTCTGTGATAAATAATGTTTTGATACATGTACTATTACATGAGTAGGCAGGGTGGTAAGGGGGGGGAGGGGTAATGAATAGTTTTAGGCTCTATGTCAGCTTTTGGACTGTGACATATTGCATTAAATTTGATTTCTGTTAGGTAGATTTATGGATACCGGTCTGTTTGTCTATGATTGTGTAGTTATGTATCCTTTTTTTGTCAGGTTACTATTTGTTCTCAAAGTTTTCGCTGAAGATGGAACTGTACCTTTGACCTATTAATCCCCTTCAGATAAGATCTTGTATTGTGTCAATGCTTTATATTATCGCATAGTTAAACGAGGACTGGGATGTGAAGATTAAACCATAACTGATATTTACCAATTTAAAAACTAGAAGCTCCTGTAATGAATATAAAATCTCATTAACTGTAGCGAAAAGCGTTAATTCCGGGGTTTTTTCTGTATCGTTGGAAGTTACAGTTTAAAGTTGTGATAAGCTCTCAATGGGATGGGTTGTGGATGGATGTTTTTAATTTGCATGTCTTCAAAATGGAAGCTTTAAAAATTATTTTAGCTTTGTTCTCATCTTTGGTTGCATGCCATACTGAATGTGTGAGACATTCATGCAAGTCATGCAAATTTGAGTTATTTCTGTTTTAAATGAATGTATTTATGAAATGGTATCTAGCTTCGAGTTGAACATCAATAATGAACTGAAAGCAGTAAGGACACGAGAATTATTCAGAATTGAAGTCATCTTTACTCATTGAGAGCATCCAATGTCAATTAGAGGTCAATAAAGGAAACTGCTAAAAGATCATCAGTATGGGCCCAAATTTAAGGCATGCTTAAACTTGCTAGAATGTTTTTAAAGTATTCTCCTGCTGGTTCCGAGGGTCTAAATTATTTCTTGTAGTTGTAAGTAAGAAAATCAAATGCAGCAGCTGGGAAAAATACTTGTAGTAAGGGGCTTGTAGTAAAATGCCTATTGAATTTGGAATGTTTCAATGTTTGCTGATCTCAGTTCAAGTTAAAAGTCCATTTTAATAGTTGGATAATAAATTAAAAGTCCATTTTATTAGTTAGAGAATAAATGTATCATGATAAGCATAAGAGATAAAGGCAAATGCCATGTGGTGTTAAGATTGCTGAAGATTTCATAGCTCAGGATTGAGTTTTTGTTATATTAGTCATTGTTGACACTAAACTTGATCTGAAACTCCTTAACAAGGATCTCAAGGTTTGGACTGGATGCTACATGATGGTAAAAGTCAAAAGAGGGCTCTAGACCTGATTTAAAAATGTCTGGCTAGAAGATAATACTGTTTTACTTGTTCCCTCGAAGCACTCACCGGGATTGAAACAGATAAGATCTAAAGATAGACTATATATCAGAGTGAAGAACTTAGGAATTAAACTTTGACTCTTTTCCTCCCTCAGTGTTTGCCAGTGACGATCCTGCAGCATTCGATATTGACTTCTTGGAGAAGATCGGTGAATCAAATGATGTAAGCTCGCATTTTCGGTCCTTAATCTGGCAAAAGACCAGCACAGGTTGTTAGAAAGTTAGGACAACAATAACAAATTGTTTTTTTGGGGGGGTGGGAGGAGAATGGAGGGGAGTAGGGGTGCCAAAATATTAATTAATCTATAAATTAATTTATAAAAATTACTTTAAATAAATTAAAAACTATATTAAACAACTAGTTTTGGTGAAGGAAAAAGGAAAGAAGTATCCAAGTTTGATCATGTTTTGACAAGAAGCAGAAAACAATCTCTTTATGAAGATACCAGCAAATGTCAATCATCTGTTTTAATGTTCTTTGTGATGTTTTTTCTTCAACTTTCAGTTCCATGCATCAGCACTTGCCCGTCAGTCTCTCTATGTCAAGTTTGATCCTCTCATGAAGGACCTCAATGGACAGAGTGAGTCTGCTGCTTTTATATTTAATCTCTATCATTGGCCATTATTAAAATAAAAACTAAAGAAAAATACATTAAACAATCATCATTTATAATATCAATGTAGTCATAGACTCATAGTTAATCTTCATCACATTAAAAACTCCAAAGAGTCTCAAAAGATTTTGTCAGGTATATTTCACTTGAAAAATTTGGCAAGTTTGCAGATCGTAGCATCTTGTTCCAGCTAATAGATGGCTGAGGCTACTTGCTCTAGAAATTTGATAATTATCAAAAAGAACGTTTAGGACATTTCAAGGAGCTCGTAGAAATTGGAGGAAACTATAAACATTCTATTCTGATGCAAACATAGTCATAGATTTCATACATGTTTAGTGTTACTGTGGAAAACCTTTCTGTTGCTACTTAACCTTTCTGTCGCTAGTTATAGACAATAGCCTCGAGATACGTACCAAAGCGTTTTCATCCCCACTTTAACCATCGGAAATAGCTGCAAAACATGATTCAAGGTCTTAATATGTGGACCAGGTGTGCAATTCTTCATGGACAGCATCAAGTCCCAGAGTCATTGCTGAAAAATCTCCCTTTCCTGTTGCTTGAGTATGATAGAGGTTACTTCAAACAGAAGGAGTGATCAACAGAACTTGTTAAACTTCTGTTTTCTCGTTGGTCAATTGAGGAAGCTCCTTTGAAACAAGAGTTTTGTCATTACAGACGAAACTAAGGTTGAGTCAGAATAACTCCTCGTGTATTGACAAATCGGTATATTTCGGCCTTATGTAGATAAGATAACCCTGGCTATCTTCCCTTTCAGAACAAGGGGTTACTCTTCCAGCTTCGTCTGTACCCCCAACGATCCTCGAAGGGGAGGACCTTCTACAGATGCAGACCCCTCCTCAAAGGAGATCTGCGGCCCCCGTTGCCAAAGAGACACAACCTCCAACGTCTCAGGAAACAGTATCAGGTGTCGACAAACTACTCTCCTACAGTCCTCCAAGAGATGAGACAGTAAGTTTAGATAGACAAGGTTGGATACATAATTAAGATTTCCAGGACTATGAGCCACTTTATCTGAAAAGCAGCTCGTGGTTCACTGGTGGGCCCAAGGGATACTTAACCACATGCCTTTCAACATTTTGTTATCTATAATTGATGTAAACAAAAATTCATACACCAAGAAAGGTTCATGCGGAATGTAATTTTCGCATTTGTTTTTGTTTGTTTAATTTTAGTTTGAGAAAAGTGTTGTGCATGAGAATGGTTGGCAAGTCTTGTGCTACTGAGCATCATAAATTTGCCCTTGGGATATGTAGTAGCAGTAATAGTTTTATATCCCCTCATTACCCTAGCTTGGGATATGTAGTAGCAGTAATAGTATCATATCCCCTCATTACTCTAGCTTGGGATATGTAGTAATAGTATCATATCCCCTCATTACTCTAGCTTGGGATATGTAGTAATATTATCATATCCCCTCATTACTCCAGCTTGGGATATGTTGTAGCAGTAACAGTTTCATATCCCCTCATTACCCTAGCTTGGGATATGTAGTAATAGTATCATATCCCCTCATTACTCTAGCTTGGGATATGTAGTAATAGTATCATATCCCCTCATTACTCAGGCTTGGGATATGTAGTAGTAGTCATAGTATCAAATCCCAGCATAACTCTAGCTTGAGATATGTAGTAGCAGTAATAGTATCATATCCCATCATGACCCTAGCTTGGGACATGTAGTAATATTGTCATCCCCTCATTACTCTTGCTTGGGATATGTATTAGCAGTAATAGTATCATATCCCATCCTAAGTCTAGCTATGGTATGTATTTATGTGGGATGCTCTGAATACATTCATATACCCGCTACGATTTGTATCTGTGGTGCTCATTTTGTCTCTGCATAGAATCATTACTGGAGAAAGGGAGTAAAATTAATAAATAAATGCCTCTTTCATAATTTCTATCACCTTCCATCTTGTGTCATTCCAGGAGGCTGAAGACAAACAACCAGAAACAGAAGTAGATGGAGTAGAATCTCAAGAAGGATCTCCTCCGTTTGTCAAAGCAGCAGAAGAAGGTATTGTTCAGGTAAGGAGGAGTAACACCACCACATTAATTGAGGATTGTGCTTTCCAGGAAACATTTCCTAGTTTACTAAAAAATCCAAGTAAGAAAACAACTGGACAGTAAATGGAAGTGTAAATATGGATTCTCTTTTTAGCAGGGTTACATGTAGAAGTCATTCATGAGAATTAGAGATTTGAGTTGAATTTAATACTCCTAGGTCCTTGAATGTCTTCCATCTGTTGTACCATCCTGAGTGTGGACTCACACAGAACAAAAAAAAACTATTGAGCTCTTCATGTCAGCAGCAGAATACAGATATATATTTAAATAGTTATACTTGTTCTAAGTTGTGACTTGATTGTTTAAGATCCATTCCAGGGTGCTATAAGCTATGTAACTTTCAACAGACTTTCAACTACTGTTGCTGAACATCTTCTGATTGTTGTTAGATTTCATCTCCTAAAAGGGCTGTTTTTGGTCAAAGCTCTTTCTTGCTACTCAAAGTAAATGAAATCAAGATAATATGGTTTGAAATTTCTGTCCTTGTCAAAGTAACTGTTAAGTCTAGGCGTAACAGCAAAGCAACTGTTTAGTCTAGGCCTAACAGCACTATCACAGCAGCTTGGTATGTTTCAAGTATCCCTACTCAAACATAAAATGAATGCCAAATAAGTGGTGCACTTTTTCATCAGTGTCACATCAAACATTATCAATAATTATTAAAGTTGTATTCATTATCAAAGCAAACTCACATCCTAGGCCTGCCTACAACACTTTGATAGAAGATATACCTAGACATATCTTAATTTGCTAGTAATCTGGGTTGATGAGTCATCTTATGTTTTAGTGAGGAGAAGAGATGTCTTGAAATATCTATTAAATATAGGACTAATGACTTGAGTGAAACAATGGATGGATCTTGCAGGAAGTGAATACATATCCTGAAAGTTGAAGTACAACCAGCTGTTGTAGATTTTTTGCCTGAGAAATCATTCTTAGCATATTAATTTTTTTTTTGTCCATCAGCCATTGAGGTACTCACAAGCAGACCTAGAGGCAGCCATCGAAACAAAAGTACGGATTGCTCTGGAACACGCTGGAAAAGAGGTGATGATTTCTTCTTGTTTTTTTTTCCTTAACATTGAGCTACAAAATATTGGTATTGAAAATATGATGAAGAATCCATTTTTTTTTTAAATCAGCAGTCATGACTTCACTGGGTCAACTTTTGAAGAGTTACAAGGAAAATTTACATATTTGAATATATCTTTAATCTCCCCATAAAGTAGTTTGTTTTATTATTTAAAGTACTTGCTCATTGTTAAAGTTTACTTATAAGTTAGACAGAAGTTAAAAACTATATTCCCTGTGCATGGTTGTTTCAAATTCAAATTTTTATTTATTTTGTTTTTTTCAGTCACGAAAGAAGTATGATGACTATGACAAGGAGATGAAAGATATGACATCCCAACAACAATCTCTTGAAAAGACAAATGCAGAAATGAGGTAAGCTGCAAGCGATTGTGCAAGTTGACATCCTGTGTTAGTAGAAAACAGGGAAACCACAAGAACGATAGTGCGTCACCTTATGTGTCCCTCCCCCACCCCCCACCCCACGATGCTTCTATGACATCACAACCCCAATCTCCTGAGATGAAACAAGCAAAGGTGGGGGTTTTTAGCAGCCATACACAAGACACTTTATATACCAAACTTAAAAGAAATAAAAGAGACATTATACGAGTTTTAAACCACTTCTCATGACGCATGTTCCCTTTCGGAAATTTTGCCTTCGATCTGGGAGTTAAGGTTTACTTGGAACTTTAAGTTATCCTCATACCCTCATTATGTTATACTACAACTGTGGATTACACCACACAGTAGACTTGTACCCTTGACTGTGCCCAAAGCATTCTACATATTTTTAAAATCTATGAATTCACTGGATTCATCCATGACTGTAAAAAAACAATAACTTAAAAGAAAGAAAGAAACAGATAGAAATGTTGTACTTATTATTTTTTATTTACTGAATATTATTATTATTATTATGCTGCTTCATGATTTTCTCCTCACAGGGCCTTGACCGCTGAATATGAAAAAGCTATGCAGCAGTTAATGGGTGAGTGTAGTTAGTGTACATGTTCAAGTCATCGAAATTGGGCGATCAATTTTTCATCAACTTTAAGTCAAATTTGTCATGATGTTATTCTAAGAACTTTTCAGCCCACATCTATCTATCTATCTATCTATCTATCTATCTATCTATCTATCTATCTATCTATCCATCCATCCATCCATCCATCCATCCATCCATCCATCCATCCATCCATCTAATTTATCTGTCTGTCTATCTATCTATATATCTATCTCTCTGTCTGTCTATCTTTCTATATATCTAGCTATCTATCTTATTCATCCATCCATCCATCTAATCTATCTGTCTGTCTGTCTATCTATCTCTCTGTCTGTCTGTCTGTCTGTCTATCTATATATCTATCTCTCTGTCTGTCTATCTTTCTATATATCTAGCTATCTATCTTATTCATCCATCCATCCATCTAATCTATCTGTCTGTCTATCTATCTATCTCTCTGTCTGTCTGTCTATCTATCTATCTATCTATCATCAATGACATTTGCATAATGCATTCCAGAGAATGATATTGAGAGAGTCTGAAGTTTGCTGATTGTAGTTGGGGGTAATACTATAAGAGTAAACAGTAGTATTATCTATCAAAGTAAGCTTTCATGTGAGGTAGAGCATAAGAGTCCGTATGATTCCTTTTGTGTTTTTATTCTTTCTTATTTTAGGCGATATTAGTGAGACAAAGACCTCCAGCGATGACAGAGTCCAACAACTACAGAAGGAGAAAGACCAGGCTTTAGAAGACTTAAGCTCAGTAGAGAATGCATTTAGTGACCTCCACAAAAGATATGAAAAACTCAAGGCCACAGTACAAGGATATAAGAAGGTAGGGACTCTGGTCTTCAATTAGTCTGGTATATTTAACTCTACAGAGAGATCACTGTTTACTCAGGTAACCGGTGCATTGAGTCACCTGAAGTATGCTATGAAGTGTATCTTCTCTTCTGCAGTTGTAACAAATCGCTTTATTTTATTACTCCATTTGTAGTCCATTATTACTCCATTTGTAGTCATTTGTAGTCGAGTTGAGAGATCGACTCCAGTCACAGTATGATCTCTTCGAAGAAAAATAATTTAATAAACTTGTTGGAGTCGCATCACTTTTGAAAGTTGGTGAATGTAGACATGATTGGTTACAATGCTGCTTCCTACCCATAATGGTGCATTCAGCTGGCAATGACCCTTACAACATAATCAAGACAATAAAAGTGTGTTCTGCCCATACTTTTATATGCAAATGAAGCTACTTGTTTTAATTCTGCTAGTAAAGTGTTGCATGAATGTTGATGTTTATTTTGAAAAGAAACTGCCTTTTCTTTTTAAGTATTTAAAATTGGGGGAAAGAAAACATACAAACAACATAGTTAGTGTTCATTGAAGTCTAGTACAGAAGATGTTCTGTTGCTATGGAAACCAACTGCAGACCAATCAGATTTGGTGGCCATCAGTTGATAGGGAATAAATTCTAATGTTCTTTGAAATAATTTATAGATTATTAAACCTACTTGTTGATTTCAACACATTACTTTATGAATTCAAGATTACTTTATTAATAATAGCTTTTCATTCCAAGTGGAGTTATGTGTGGTAGTTGAATCAGCAAGTTTTATAATTTAATTATTGTAACTTGTGTAACTCCTTTCCCCCCTTTTTCTCAGAATGAAGATGTTTTAAAAAAATGTGTAGAGGAACATCAGTCACAGTTAAAGAAACAAGAACTGAAGTATCAAACTTTGAAAGGCCACGCAGAAGACAAGATCAAAGTGTAAGGCACATTTCTAGATCCATGTTTCCCTTAACCATAAACTATTAAATGCTTTTAGAGTTATATTTTTATTCCATTTAAACTGATAATTTCAGTTTTCAAATTTTCATAAGATATGTCACAGTCTCACTTGTAAAAGATATTTTCATCTGTTCAAAATATTCCTTTTTCACCATATGAGACTTCACACAAAGTTGAAAGGAAAGTAGCTAAATATAACAGAGTGAATAAACGGCAGACACACATCTCATTCAGACCTGACAACCTTCATATCATTATACATCATGAAAGGGTCTTAAGTGTTCTGACATATTTGGACATATATTATGCATCATGAAAGGGTGTTAAGTGTTCTAACATATTTGGACATGGCTGTTATGCTTCATGAAAGCTCATGAAAGGGTCTTAAGTGTTCTAACATATTTGGACATGGCTGTTATGCTTCATGAAAGCTCATGAAAGGGTCTTAAGTGTTCTAACATATTTGGACATGACTTATGCATCATGAAAGTGTCATAAGTGTTCTAACTTATTTGGACATGACTGTTTCGTTTCAGAGCAAACGAAGAGATTGACAAGATGAAGAAGAGTTACGGCGCAGAAATCTCAGGGCTGCAAGCAAATTTGAAACGAGAACAGCTGAAGGTGGCAAGCTTAGAGAGAACTGTTGAAGAAAAGGTAAGAAGTCTTTAGCCAGTTTATTGATATTTGGTTTGGCTTACAAGATGCCTCCCACATCCCAGAAAGTATCCTCCCTGTTGGTCGTGAACTAATTCAGAGTTTAGAGGATTAAGCAAAGCTTCTCATTACCTTCATTTGCTCTCTGATAGAATCCATGTCAAATAAGGGCCTCATCTCACTCGTCAGACAAAAAGCATGTTGTAGTTGTTGCACAAAATTTGACAACAAACTCAAAGGTAGAAGTTCCTAATGCTGTAGTAAAAAGATCTCATTGATACATGTAGACTAACAGAGCCAAAAATAGCAAAGGGAAACCTTTATTGTTCCAGTGTTGCCGGTGCATCCTAGCTGAAATATTTAGTAATGTACAGCAGTTGTATATTACTCTGTGTAATAGTTGACGTTCTGCCATTCTCTTGTGTTAATCTGTAAGCCACTTGGAGAGCACATTACTCAGAATTTTGGCTTATTCTTCATTTTCTCCATGCCAGAGATGAGATGGTGGTTTTGATCTTCGAGTTTACTCTTCACTGCGTATGTTTTTTTCTCTGCAGACGAGAGAAAACAAAGAATTAACCAACATTTGTGACGAGCTCATTTCACAAGTCGGTGGAGGCGGTCACTGACCTTCAACCACTACTGAACATGGAACTTGCACCATCTGCATGCTCAGGGTTGTATGATTGAACAAGTAGGGGGCACTCCAAGAGGAAACATCAGACCAACTTATTAATTTGATGTTACTAAATGACACTTGAGGATCGCGTGGAACTGGTTCTGGATAGTTTGTTCTGGAGGGAAACACAGCTTGTGCATATTTGCTAGAGTTTGGTATTGTTCATGCATATTCATGAGGTAGTTGGACCAGTCAGAGACTGTTCATGAAGCCAAAGATAGTCTTTGGTAGGATAATGCATTTGCAATGAATGCTACCTGTTGATTTGCCTTGGCGGTACCTTTAGATTGTACCCTGCTATTGACTCAGTGATGTCTTAATGTGATACAGTCTGTGAAGGCTAGTATATGTAATGGAGATACATGTCAATGTCCATGGGGGGTATTGATGTATGGAATATTGATATTGACATAAAAAGAATGGGTACAATGCATTTATTGTCACACTTAGAAAAGCACAGAGAACCTGATGACTGCCCCACTTCCTCTGTGTTTTTGGTAAATTCTTTTTGCTTAAAGAGGTTATGAAATGAAAAAAAAATTCTTTATCATCGTATTCTGTACACTCGTAGCTTTCCAATGATACCCAATTTGTATCAAACGAAGCTTGCATCCTCGAGGAATAAACGATCAAAAATTCGAGGGTAATAAAAACTTTCTAAAAATTGTTGTATTTACGGTAACGCGGCGTGACGTCAGTCGAGGAACTCAGCTCACTTCCGAGACGCTATGTTTACATTCTTAAACGTCTGAGAACACACACCATTACACTGTTGCAGTGCTCCGTAGTAATTGAGATTTGGTGTTTTAAGTTTGTTTTTACGTAAATTTATCTCGTAAATGTTAAAAATGCCGAGCCGATATGTGGTATCAGGTTGCTCCACCACAAGTAAAGACGGATTTCCACTGCAAGCTTTTCCAAAAGATGACAGAAATCGAAGAATTTGAACACGACTCGCTCAAAACACTACACATACACAACGTTACGAGTGCCTGTAGGCCTATACTGTTATGACTATACTGTTATGACCATAGCCTAGGCCTCTTTTGATACAGCAAATGACGATTTTTTTTTATGGTTACCTAATATTTCGCACAAATTTTAAAGCCAGTTGGTTTTAGAACAATCAATACTAGATCTGCAAGTTTTCTTTTGTGGTAAAACTGGCGTTGTGTTGTGATTTAATTTTTACTTAACAGTTGGATGATACAATTACACGGGCTAGCCTGTTATACAACGTCTATTAGTTAGGTCTAGACCCCATGTTACTACTACTAGTACTATAGGGTTGCAATGTACAGAATGTCACATTTTCTTTGCACTGTAAGACACAAAATTCTAGAAGCCTCGCTACGAAGTTAAGTAGCAGGATCATCGACATTCGAGATCATTTAAATCATATTATGGTCTTAATAACGGTGGTTTTGTTTATGCTCAACCGACCAGTTTCGGTTCAGGGTCGTCCAACCGTTCTGCTCGGGGACTTCGATCGGCAGCGACGCGACTCGGCCACCGGGATCGTTTTACAATTCTTCTGCAAGGGGCTCAATTGATAGGGAAAAACACCGATATTATCTTCATCACCCTCGAAAACTATTTCCTCCTCTTCTTCCTCAAGAAAACCATTTTCGTCAAAGCTTACAAATGTCCTGAGAGATTTCCTCGGAATCGGAAGATTCGGGAGAAGACATTTTCAATTGATGAGAAGAGTGTTGTGGTTACATGTATAGTAAACTGTGTATCGCCGTATCGGTTAACAGCGGGGAGTCGGCTTTGGCTGAAATGGTTCCTTTGATGACGTCAGATGAACTGCGGTGGGCAGCTTTGCTTTTTTTTACGAGTGGCAGCTCGAGAGGTCTCTGGGGAATACTTTGACAGCGAATTTCTGGCGTTTGAAGCCGTATTTACGGAAATTTGTGCATGGATGGTGTTGTAGTAATGTAGATAAACCATTCTAAGACAAGAAAATTTTTCATTTCATAACCTCTTTAATAAAGAGTGGTCAACGCAGGTTCAAATGAGCTCATCCACTTTGCAGCGATAAATATATACTGAGTTATTAAAAGCGACTGGAGACATTTATTGCTTTATCCTCTCTGTCAGTAGTTGATTGTTTGAAGATTCCTGATCATAGCTTTATGGCATCAGAGCTATGTGTTTGTGCAACAGAAAACATTAGTGTAAAAACAAATACATTATCAGGTATGTCATGTTACAAGAGTAAGACAATGTGTGCTACCAGGCCCTCTTTTAGGCCAATTAACTCTCCACTTGACTTGGAGCAATGATGTATGTTGCACTTGAACTACAAAGAATTAAGACACTGACCTGCAGAAGAATGTCCATAAAATGAATTATTTTGTCATGTGCTGAGATATACTACCAAGTCACTTAAGTTTCACACTATTACTGTGAAATGGTTGATATCCATCCCCTGGGGCAGGTGGTGGAAACACTTTAAAATGCCCATTTTTTTCTGAGAGAGATATGAAAGACTTCCACAGTTTATGATTTTTGTAATATTAAGATAATGCTGAGATTTTCATGAAAATGTTTCAATAAGCTCATTTCTTCCATTTTTGTATGAACTGAAAATGATGTCAATTGAATCCTCGGAATTGTTTAGCAGCATCGTCCATCAGATTGTCAAAAACGTTAACTTTGTCATCAATGAAACACGTAGTTTCTGGTTTTTTGCATCCTTGGACCAACTTTTTGATTCCTCGCAAAGATGACACAAAACTCGAACTGTTACAAACTGGTACAGTTTTCTGCTAATTTCAAAGACACAGTGTTTTATATAGATGTCTCAGATGTGCTTTTGTTATACTTATATTTGTGCAGAGTTTTAATATAAATCTGACAGTTGCAGCACTGAGTTTTCAGTGCCATGGTCTGACCTTGACTGGAAGACACTCCCAACATATAAAGTGCCCCCTCAGTAATCTCACTTAATTCTAATGCCACTTGTCTCTTGTTTATAGTGAGTGACCTTTGAAAAGTAGTCTGTTTGACCAGTCTATAATAACTACCCTTCTTTAGAGTTACATGGGATTTCATATGTGATACTTGAAACATAAAGTGGGCCTTACTTAATGCCATTGTTTTATGAATATTCATGGTAGTGACATCATCGGGATAACCTTTGTTTAATGGCACTTAATAGCTATTGAATTTGTGCATCTCGTTTGGTGCTACTTCAGAACACAAAGTGTACTCATCCACCTAATTGTCACAGTAAGGATTACTGTAAGTGCTTTATAGGGGCAAAAATGCATTACCATGAACAAAGGAATGCATTTCATTCTCATATATATCCTTCACATATAAAGAACATTTCTTATATGATGTACCAGCAGGGATGTGATAATTGGGTGAATCATCCCACTGCAATATGAATATGCATAGTGATGACATCATGACAGTTTGTTGTTGTTTTGTGGCTCATAAAATCTTTTCCATTTTAGATGTCTCTTTCATTGATGGGTACTTCAAACTATATGGCAGCCTTGAATTCAGGCTGTTTTTTGAATAAGCTGGTCTGCTTATAATAATAAGCTTGTTTTAAGACTGCTTTTTGGGTCCAGTTGTGTAATGCATTATTGGAAACTCGTCAATCTGACTAAGACATCTTTCAGGTTAAATCCGTTTTGTTGCTCCATGTTAGCAAGTTATTAAAATTTAATGTAATCTTATTGTGTCATTTGCAAACCGTATGACAGCTGTCTACTTTAATTTCTGGTACAACTTTGATAGATTTAAGTAACAGACTACTGCAACTTGTCTGTCCAGTACAATCTGCTACCACCAGACTGACCAACCCAAAACAGAAAGCATGGATATCATTGATCAGGCTTACATAACATGTTTGAGTCTCTGGTTTCTATGAAATACTCAATTCATCATTCCAATGGTAATCCTTGTTTTGAATGTCCAAGCAATCTTGAAGAGTTCTTTAAATCCATGGTAACTAGTATAAATAGCAAAGAATAGGTATATCTGTGAGCAATGATAACTATCTGGTATTGTATAAAAAATATAACTTTCTGTATGAAAAAAAAATTGAAATGCAATTATTTTTTGGTTTTAAGTTTGCAAAAGTCACTACTGCTTTTGGCAAGTTTGCTTTCACACATGGCCTTTTGGATTCATTTAGTGTGCATAGATTGTTGCGATTAATTGTACGTAATATTAAATGTACATTTTATTTATGAAATTGTCTATCACCATGACGATGAATATCATCTTCATCAAGAGATTGATAGAGATGAAATAAAATCAGGAATTGACAAAAAACACAAATAAGGTGTCTAGTCAATTTTTTGGTAGTTTTACTGTTTATTAATTTTTTCTTTTCTGCTGTAGCAAAAGATTAACATTATAGCAGTTATTTGACAAGATACATCATACATACATACATCAGAAATTATGAAATAATTCAAGCTGTTGAAGACCCAAAGTATCATCATGTAGCATTGAAAATGTACCTTTCTTTCATCAGTATTCAGACAACTCGCTAGTCTGTAATGATCCATACAACGGTTATGCCTGCTCCATAGCACCAGGTGGAGGGAAAAAAGGCTGTCTCTATATAGAAAATAATTGTATGCCCACAAGTAATGCTACCCAAGAAAATATTTTAAAATCACTGGCCTAAATATTTTCCAAATTGGCAAATAGTTCATTTTCTGTGTCCACATTTCTCTCTAAATGTCTCCTACCATAAATTATTTCACTAACTCTATCTTATCTAAGTTATCTGTCTATTCTCTCAGTAACCTTGGTTTTGCTAGTATTGTACGTGACCAATTCAGAGTGGCATATGGTTAGAAGCAGATGTGAGGCATTGTGAGTACCTCATTCCACGGTGAAGCAAAATTTAATTTCTGTTGAGAAATATTTATCCCAAGAACTTATCACCAGAAACTTAATGGAAAACCAAATATGTGAATGAAAGGTCCTTCCTATAAAAGTAAAAATTGCACATCAAATTAGCAAAATGAAAATGGGAGCAAAATAATATATAAGCTGAAATAATTTTAAAGACATATCAATCATTTTGAAGACCTATGTTGATATAACACGTCAGAAGGTACTTCCCCCCCCCCCCCCAGTGGAAGAGGTTCTCCTTCCCTTACCCAGTATGAGCTTGGTTCTCGGACACTTGCATATACTTATCATGTAAATCTTCATTTTGACATAGTTGAACATTCTGCTTCAATTTGAGCACCTTTTTAATCATGTATTTACAACATGGCTAGAAGAGCCACACGAGTTTTAGTCTGGCAGGTTCAGATATGAATCCACTTTAAGAAATACACGGTGTGTGTTAAGCCCAGCTTCTACTAACAATATACACTCCATCCAAATCATGCATATATGAAATTAATTTCATCTCATCACAAGGATGAGTTCTGTGGGCTGAGGATATTATAATACTACATATACTGCACCATGTTACTATCATCTCACTTTGACTTCATTGGGGAAGTCGGACGATGGATAATAAGCATCATGTAGTTGTTTTAGTCTAATTCAGTGTACTTCCTCATTGACAAAACTTGTTATTAAAATAAACTGTTCACCAAAGTTCAACAGTGGCAGAGGAAGAAATCAAGGCATGTTTGACACCTTCACGTAATACAAATACTACATGTTTTAAAGATACATACAAAAGCTCTCCTGATAGTTATTAGAATTCTGTATCTTGTTGCTTCGTAGTTATTCACGTCTGTTGCATACATCACCTATTGTGACACCATTAAAGGACCTTAGGCTAAATTTGCACCTCATGAGTCGTGACTAAGTTACCCAATCCCTCCTTCACTTCCCAACAGAGTCCCTTATTTGTGTTGTTCCCTACAAATGCTGCTGTAAAGTCCTGCCGACCGACCAACCTACCGACCAACCTGATAGGTGTAATCAGCTGGTAACACACATTAATCAATCATGCCATGACTTACACATCAAATTGTCACTTTTAAGCAGCACATCAACTTTATGACAGGCCACAAAAGCAACTGCTGTTGGTTTGATCATAGGTTATAAACCCAAATAGTTAAACAGGCAGCATTTGTTATGAATCTGGCACCAGAAAACAAACAATATACTTTGAATTTAAGAGTATGGTCCAGCTGTGTTTGTTAAGTTCTCAGAAGCAAATAAAACAAACTCAACACCGAAATATGTATCTTACCAAAACTACCTATTGCACACTCTCAGTGTTCTGGAGCCAAAGTTAAACCGTTTTTCAATATACCTTGTGTTTTTTATCATCGACTATCACTCTATGCACACTAGTGTTACCATTTAGGATGCCCAATTGAGGGATACCAGCAATTTATCTAGAGGATCCCGCAAATACATTTTCACTTGGGTGGGAATTCCCCACAACAATTCCTAGTACTTCTCGCAACTTGCACCATTTACTGTAGTTACACAACTTGCCAATAACAAGCCACTCGCAATGGCCGACCATGTGTTCTTCACTGTATGTACTAAATGTGTGCTGAACCTCGGAAGGGGCATATGTACGTTTATCTAACTACCAACATCATGAAATCCCCCCACCCACCCACCCCCCTCCCCCAAATTAAACTCCCCCCCAAAAAAAAAAAATTGACTGGGAGAATTTCCCATCATCTTTTTAACATCCTAGCACTAACACTGCTACACACATGCATATATAGCATGGAATTCACTTTCTGTTTAATTTGACTGCAAGCTACAATGTGCTGAAACATTCTACTTGCCATCACTTTCTATTTGCATACCACAAACACTATAGGTATTTCTTTTCCAACAAGGAAATGACATTTGATAAGTTTCTGAGGACTTTCACTAAATATGTTTTTACAGTACTCCAGCAGCACTTAGTATGAAATTCCAGTGGTGGAAATTTTGTCTACATTACAATTATTATTCCATACTCCATTTAATAGAAATCTGTTTTTATTTTCTCTCTAAAGGATGTAAATTGCATACAGTTTGGGCGATTACAAACACACAGTGTAATTTTTACTTCAGGAATTGGGTCGAATAATACCTGTAATGTTAAGAAATCAAAAGGAATCTGCTTTTCAGTAACCGCAAAACCAAATACTGTAGGTATGAAATGAAACCACAGGAAGCTGAAGCATTGTCACTTTACAGGAAGCACCATAAACTGAGTAATTCTAAACAATTCTAAACAACATGCACCATCAGCCAGGCGAAATCGTTAAAAGCAAAGCGGCAGGAACGTACAAAACTGACCAAATATACATTTATCTCTACATCTGTAATTACACTTTAACATTTGAAATCATACAACTGATTCAGATATTATTCTCAGTCAAATTAATTACTCAGTAATTACAAAAATGACTTAATTCAAACAAGTAAGTGTTCCAAATTTTCATTTTTTACTAGCAAAGAGTAACAGGGAAAAAAAATTGTTTTTTTTCAAAGTTAAAATGAGAAAGGCATCAAAACGCTGGTTTCAAGTTTAGTAGCTCTCGATGAGATGTCTCCCTGTTGTCTTGCATCGGTGGATGTCTTTCTCTGAGAAGATCCACCAGCGTCTATGGAATCCGATCCAATGGCTGAAAGACCAGTTTTCTTCACCTTCTCAGTGATGCTCTCCTGTTTCTCTAAAACTGTCTCTGGTAGAGGGCGGTAAAAAGGACCAAACCCAAATAGTCTCCTGGGCTCTGGTTGTACCTCTTTCATCACATACTTGGAACCAGAGCTAGCACCCTCTGATGCTGGCAAAGATGACTTGACTCCTCTCGGTGATGGATCACTTCCTGAGCTCATACTTTGAAGAGAAAATAAAAGTGAAAGGTTTTTTTTTTTAGAGTGCTTGGGAAAGGTCCATTCAACATATTTCAGAAGTCGGCATTTCAAAGTTTCAAAACTTGCTTTCCTGCAGGTTCTGAACCCAACTATTTCACTCTGATTTTAAAGAGACTCAAAATAGATCAGATAGGTCATGATTTTGTTTGTAGTTCGAAACATTTCCAAAAACAAAGCGGTTAATATTACTGTGAGAATCAGGACTACAATTTTTAACAGACTTTGCCTTCTTCCTATTAGATTCCTGTCTGAAACATGTTTTCTATCTGACGTATGTGCTTTACCTTACAGAAAGTTTAAAGGTTGTGTGCGACATTAGACTACCAGGTGCTATTACCAAGGCCTCCAAGAAATTTTATTACAACCAAACAAGATTTCTGCTCCAAAAAAGTCTTACCTATCAGTTGAATGTTCAAATGGTTTAATCTGGAAGCTGACTGGTTTATCCTCCTGTAAGTTGACAGCATTGTTAAAGTTTCTCAACAATTTATCTTCACCTTTCAACAAATGGAAAGACACTTTAGATTACACAAGCAAACATCACATTATTTACATATCGTAATTTTTTATCAGAATCAAGGGAAAATGTAAAGAATTAGAGCAAAATAAATAAAGGATGCATCACAAGTGCAACAGACAACATCAACACTAAAACATAAAAATTATTCTGTAATAATAAAAGTTGAATGTCCAGCACTAAACATTTCTGGAATGTAATGAGTACTCATGTTTAACAGGGACATAATATACGACAGTGTGATACCTTCAAGTATTCTCTGATAATCTTTAAGAAATTTTGGAAGTACTATGGAAGGTTCCATCTAAGAAACTATTCTTAAATTCTAGAAAAAATTTTTAAAAAGTTGTCCCTTATTCCATAGCGCACAGGTTCTCAATAGGTAGCCTGCTGTCAAAATCCGACCTGCAATATATTTGCATTTAATCTGGCCCGCTAGAACACTTGGCCCACAACCTTGCACAAATATATACAAGGCTTCAAAGCCTGAGGTTTATGCATACTCCAGGCCTACCCTGCATATCACTCAATCTAGGCAAAGTGATATTTTGTTTCTCTCTGGCCCTTTTCACCAAGAATCTTTCTCTCTGGCCCTTGTAGAAAATTAATTGAAAACCCCTACTGTAGAGATAAATGGTACTGTTTTGGGGCTACTTCAAAGTAATGGATCAAACATCTATTTCACATCTGATAAATGATAGAAATTTACTGTTATGTGAATTTTCCTAAGTATTTACTTATTTTACCAGCTTACAATATATGTTTGTTCAATGTCATAGATATTATCCTGCTGTGCCACAATTACAGCAACTTTATATGAGCATGTAAAAATATATTCTGAAAACAGCCTTTTCTCAACAGTGACAACAATGGATTATTCTACCAGAATTAACAGTAACACTGACTGGAAGGTCTCATGAATCAGTTTTCAAACTTGTACATAATGGCAAAGGTATGTGGCAAAAGAACAAACCTTCTACACAAAGAGGAAGATATGAGCAACATAGGACTTTGAAAAATTCAAATATTAATGACTAACCTTCTTCTGGCCTTTCTCTGCTGTAATTCCCTTGACTAAAGATAGCAGATGCTGACGCACTTGTACGCAGGTGTGGAATCACAGAATCTGATACTTTTCTTAATGGTAGCTGAGTGGGCCGCAAGTGCTGATCCACGGCTGGTCTGTCATGCTTGACTGGTAATGTTGCATTGCTAATTTTTTCACTACTTAGAGCACTTCTTAAAATATGCGAAGAGTCCTCTGCCAATTGAGGCAATGATACTAAAGACTTTGACCTACGGTGCGCCAGCGGTTTATGATCACTCTGTGAAGGAGCGTCTGTTGAACTTTCTTCTCCGCCATTTGGCTTATTGATTAATAGTCTGTATTTATGAGGATGTGAGGCAAAGACAGCACTGGAGTCAAAGAGAAGATAACTGCTACTGGGCGGGGACAGAGGTCTGTCATCTACCTCGTATCTCTCTGGTCTTGGGATTCTCTGAGGTGTACAGCCACTTGTCAATGGGAGACATCCCTCTGCCCCCGGGGTATTATCCATCCCAACATGACCATAACTGTAAATGACAGAAAAATGACGAACAAAAATTAACAAAAAGCCAACAGTGACACAGTATACACCTATGACTTTAGAAACAGTATTGATGACTTCATAAGTTGCTAATCTTTTCCTCCAAACAGGCTAGCTGGCCTACCTTAGGCACCACACCTAACAGTTAGTGTACATTATACTATACCTATTGTTAAAAAGGCCCTAGCCTACTGTAACTAGGCCTATTATAGGTATCACACCACAATTAGAGTAGTACATGTCAGCCTGAGAGGTTAACCGGCGGAAAATAGCCTAAAGTGACCTACTGTATTGATTTTTTGGCATTTTCTGATTCATCACCATTCTCTTTATGCTTGGATGCTGAAGAGGATGAAACTACTGATTGTCTAAAAATCTGGAGGACTGAAGGTGATTTCAGATATTTTAGAAAATCTTGGGTGAAACAAGAAGATTCCACAGCAGCGACAGCTGTCAGATGGGTTGGGGAGCACTATGATAAACTTTGAGCTCTTCTAGCTCAAACTCTAAACGGTCATCTTGGCAAAAGTTGAATGTGTTGTGATAGCCAAAGCTATCATATGGTGGGTTGGACATGTCAGTTGAAAACTACAATGCTTTATCGGCCTTGGAAAGTGACGAGTTTAGTGTGTAATTTAATGGGAGCAATTAATTGTGGTGTGTTGTCGCCTACTGTAGCATAAAGTTAGGCCAACCGGTTCTCCCTATATCGTCGGTGTTAGGCTAGGTTACTCTGTATTACACAGACGGTAACAGA
>JAIPMN010006347.1:4306-25257 GCA_020650975.1 Apostichopus californicus
AGATGAGGGGTCAAGGCAATGGAAGATTTCTCACATTTGCTGTACTGGAAGGTGTGTATCTTCACTGGGACCTAAGGAAAGGAATGTGTCCACCTTTGAAACTTTTGCAATGTTCATAAGCGAGTGAACGAACTTCGAACCTGAACAAACTTAAGAACACCAACTATGTTTATAAATGGGTACACTCAAAGCAGAAAAGACAAGTGTATGAATATTACTGCACTTAGATTTCAGATTCAAGTATATGAATACACTTGACTTTCCAAGGAAATATTTGCCATAACACTGAACCAGGAACTGACAGCAGGAATAAATGCAAATACGCACGTACCTATCAGAAATGTATTAACAGGCATCGTTAAATACTGTGCTGTTTACTCGATTTGTAAGACTTATATGTGCGCTGTTGGTAACAGATCAATTGTAAAATTTGACAAGTATGTGATAATGATCTTAAAAATGTTCAACCAAAATACTGTAATCCTCTCTGCAGCTCAAGGTATGCATTTGGAAATATATGTATAGGTCAAAAAAATGCATTGTATAGGATAGAAATACATGGAGGTCAAAAACTTGGTTGATACTATGATGCAATTTAAGTAAATTTATTAAATTGCAACGTTTCAGGTTTCAACAAGGTAACAAAAATGCAAGTAGTATTTTTGTATTTTTTTGTTACCTTGTATTTTTGTAACATGTTGAAGGGTTTATACCCGAAACGTTGTAATTTAATGAATTTTTCTTTTGCATACTTATCAATCATGTTTTTGATTTCTATAGATATAGATATATATATATTTTTATTTTTACCCTGTGGATGCAGTTCTATGGCTAAACTGTTGCCTTTCATAATCCCCTTCATGTTAAGGAAGGCAAATGATAAGATGAAAATAATGCCTTCAATACCCAACTAATGTTTGATCCAACTAACTATAACAGGAGCTGTCTTAATATAATGTGAGCAAACTAAAAAGCTAATGAATGAACAATTAATGAACAAAAACTCGACCTCTGTCCCTAAATAATATTGTTCATGTAAGAAGGTTAACTGCATATATGGTAACATCCCATTAAATTGTACTAAATGTGTGTAGTTCTGATCGGAATAATTGAGTAACTTCAATCCTGAAACGTATTTAGAGGAAAATTTTCAAACTTTTTCAAGTTGTGTATAAACACTTTCTGAGTCGTCTTGTATCTGGCTTGTGCCGGCCTGCAGTCTCTTATTGTTGTACTTCACAGCTGAGGCCATTCCGGGTTACAGATACTATGAAAAGTGACCAATTTTCTAGACAGATTCAAAATTTCCAGAACCATTTTGATGTTATATTTTGTGAATTCATAATAAACCAAATTCACTTTCCTCAAAATTGCTAGATGAAAAATTTTACTTGTGTTAAATGGTATGTATTTTCCTGCAACAATGTTATCTTACTTTTGTTTTAAAGGAAGAGACAATAAAGAGAAATATTCTGTAAGAAACTAAATTTCGGGCCTCAATATTTGTCGTTCCATTGACAGAAATCAACGAATGTGATGACCAGCCGTGTAAGAATGGTGGAACTTGCCAAGATTTACTCAATGGTTTTAACTGCACATGTACCATTGCATGGGAAGGAAACACATGTGAATCAGGTCAGTAAAGCTAGCTTCTGTTCAAACTTCTCTCTGAGTCAGTGTCAAATCTCGAAATTGTAATTTTTGCATGTTCAGTTGATGCCTTTCTAATATAAACATAAATGTAGTGTTATGCTTCATCATCACAAAATGATATTACAGTTAAAACTACAAGTATCCAACAAGCATGTGATGTTAGAAATCAATGTATTAAAATAATCTTATATTATTCTGCTACTACACCATGTAATCTTGTGGGACTCCTAGAAGCAGCCACCCTTACGACCAACTTATCTTAGCTTCGCATCTTCATGCCTATAAATTCCATTTTAACCATGACTATAGAATGTACAGTAACGTCCAATGATAAGTGATGATTACATTTGAGAAATGTTACTCATTTCATTTGCATTGTAATACAAAGTATATTCTTTTTTGCACCTGCAGCCAAAGATCCTTGTGCTAGTGATACACCTTGCCAAAATGGAGGAACTTGCAACAACTACTACAACAGTTACACATGTACTTGCCCTGAAAGGTTCTTTGGAGCAAACTGTGAGATCGGTACTGTGTATAATTGCTTGCTTTTGGTCAATTAATCAATTCTGAATATATATTATCAGCATATTATCAGTTTTCTATGGAGTTTTTCTTAATAATACTCAACCAGTAAAAGAATATTCTCAAAATATATCTACTGCTTGCAAATTGCTATTTTAATGTTCAAGTTGTCAAATGGGCACAATGAACCAATGTGAAGGCAGCTGTATCGCATGCCTAGATAGTTTTTCTCTTCAATATTGTTTTGTTTTTCTTGCTTACCATTCCACGGCTGTTGGCTAAAATCTTGCAGTGGACCTGAATTTAGGAATGTTTTAACAGATACGTATTTCACCATCCGAGTCTTTTCTATAACCATTGGACAGACAGGGTTAACACGATCAACATCTGAAAGCAAACATTGAGTTCAATGTTTAACGAAGGAGGAGGAATCCTAGTAGTATACAAGTAGCTGCTACGGTACTGTGTGGATAATATTTTATGAATGATTTGCATTTGTTTATTTTTAATTTTTTTGCAGAGGGTGGTATATGTTACCTCTCAGGGGATTCCAACTTTCTGACATTTGACCAGGTCGCATACAAATTTCAAGGGGACTGCGAATACATCTTTGTCCAAGATGGATGCTCAGGTTCTACGCAGACATTGGATATTCGAGTCCTTACCAGTACTAACGACTACGGAGCGACTTATCCAGTACAGATAAACATCTACTCCTCCAGTGGTATGGTAAGAAGAAACATCTGAAATTAGACTCCTAAACTGCAATAAAAGAGGAAGACAGATCTTCTGGGATACCTAAATATCTCTCCCAAGGTTGTAGGGAGACAAAAGTGGGGCATTCAGTTAAAAATTTTCTTCACAAAATATATATGTCTTTTGTTCTTTTTTCTTTGTTCTTTGTTTCTTTGTTTTCTCAGCATTGTCTGGTTCTGCATCCTCATTGGTACTTCAGTCAATAAAGTTTGAATGTAAATGTGATGATACTGTAATGGGTTTACCACTCATGTGTAGCCTCATTAAATATTTCCTTGTTGTTGGGCTGACTACAACCACTATATTTGTAGAGTGTATGTTATGGCAAAAGGAAAATATGGGTCTGACCCTGGTACTATAAGAAAAGAAGTTAGACAAAAATGAAAGTAGGTTCTCTCAATAATTAGATCTTTGTAATATGAATCTGAATGTTGGACTATCAATTTGTTACTTTGTATGCAGCTATTTTTCAGGAATGTCTGTGCCATTTGAGAAGCAAAGAAATGCTTTGGATCCAATTTGTTTGGTATATCTACATGATATAGAAGTACCTAACTTTTATGGTTGTTCAAATGGTGCCATGAAAGCAAGATACATTTGTTTAGTTATATGAGACTGGATTAATATGCATTAAATGGAACTCCTTGTTACTGTAGATAAATTTATTAATTTCATTTCTGATATTCATCCGCATGTTTCTTCTCAGCTCACACTTGGCAGCGATCTTCAGGTTTATCTGAACGGACGCAAAGTAAAACTTCCGAGCCAACCTCTGGATAATCTGGTTGTACAACTGTCAGGTCTATTTGTGGTGAGTTAACTTTTTGTTTTCAAGAAAACAAAGCCTGGGAATTGAAAGATTTATTTACATCTAAAATAAAACAGTATGAAACTTTACCATAGAACTACAGAATGGTTTGGGGTAATCACTGAATTTTCTAATAATTTGAGTTGTGGGAGCACCTTTGGGAATATATGAAGACAAAAGCAGAAGAAGAGGGTTGAATCTGGGGAGCAAAACTTCAAAAGGAGGGTGGGACATAAAATTTGCATTCAAGTAAGCAAACTGCAAAAACCCCTCAAAATGTCTCCCCCTGTGCCCCAAATGACATGGACCCTGTGTGCATTCTGTTCTAAGCTTTCCATTCTTTGAATGTGTTGCAACACAAGGACACGTTGAAAATGCTTATATTTATATATAAATTACCAACAGATGGGCACTATCTAATTACAGCTTTCTTAATTTCTCAACAAAAGCTAAGTTTTTAAGTAGAAAAAGGGCACTCTTTCATTAACCAAAATATATCCATGAACATTTCTAATTTATTAAATGGGGCACTTTGAGGATATTTTTTTTATAACTGGGGGAGGGGGGCACATACCCCTTCCCTTCTTCCTGTCCCTTGGCTCTGCTACCCCTGTATAAAGATGGGCTAGTGAAGAATCTGTAAGACTACCTCTAAGTGTTTTAAAAAGAACAATGCCATCACAGAAATAAAATCTTGTCTTTATAAGTACAGTGTACCTTTGTTTCCTAAAAAAACACTTTCATTCATTTGTTCTTTGGGTCTCTCTCTCGTTTCATTCCATGCAATAAGACGCTTTACTTAACTTTACTCATTAAAATTGAAATAGGTATGAAAAAGATGGGATGAATATTGTAATTGAAAATACTGTGTTGGATGAGTAGTGTAGACTTGTGTAGTATAAAGTATATGATTTTTCTTTTCTTCAAGTATTGTTCTATACCCAGTGTGGATAAATGTTCACACATATAAATCCACGATAACTTACTAAATTGACTTTCAAGAACTATTGACAGGAGTGTTTTGTGCACTAAGGCACGTTTGTGTGCCATTGGGTATGTACTTATCCTGTTAATAATCGTCTTTATTACTGGAGATAACATGTACAAACAGTAAGTGATTATACTGACTGGCATCAACCCATTGTAAAAAAAAAAAGGTTGAATATCATAAAACTGAAACAGTAGTATATATGTTGCAATGTCTCCTTAGCATGGAAGGTAAAACCAACTTATGGAGAACCTAATCGAGTCTTTCTTGAATCGATAAAATGGAAATGATAAAGTGAGGAAGGAAGGGTGTGAGAGAAGGAATTTCATTGCCAGGTACCTAAATGTCCTACACACTCATGATTATTCATGAATGATATTGTTCATATTCAATGGGGAGAAAATGGTACTTTTTCCAAGATCTTCATAACAACAAAATTTCAAAAACAAATAGATAGTTTATTTTTCATTTATGAAGTGACACGATATTGATTCTCAAAGAGCTGTCCTGCCTGTTATTTACTTACAGGAAGTGTCGTATGAAAGTGCCGATTCCAGCTTCCTGCTTAAGTGGGACGGTCAAAGCAACGGAGAGGTTCGATTGTCCATGGACCCTTTCAGCGGGGAGGTGTGTGGTCTCTGTGGTAACTTCAATAGCAACAGTACTGACGAATTCATCGACCCAGACGGTCAATTGGTAAGACAATTAATACCTGTGTTCACTTGCGATCTTTGCGTACAAGAAGCACTTTAGTCGCCTATCCAATCACAAATCAGAATGCTCAACCCTTTTTGCATATTATAGTACAATGTGCGATCTAATTCCATTCCTTGAAGGTTGCAGAGTGGTTAAATCTTAATGAAACTCATTTTAATCCTTGAACTTTACCGATGAGACCGTCGACAAGAAGGAACGGGTGGCGAGTACTAATGGATCTGCCAGAGGTTATCATTGTATACTTCTGAGTACTGCATTGTGGTGACACACAAACACTTTTTATCAGTGCCTCATGGACAGAACTTAAAATCATTAGTGCTCAAGTCTTTTGGTAACTCTTAGTATCAAGTTACACCTCATATCTGCAAGCTTGTTTTATTACTCTGACCAACAATCTTTCTTTACTTTGAGCTTATGTCATTTTTTAAATTTGTTTTATAATAGTTTTCCTTCAAATTACATATTTTGGAGAAATTTTGGTTTTCTACTTGTTAATTTTTTTCCCCTTTTTTGTGCTACAATTATTAACATTTATCTTTCTCAGTCTCTACTCTGTCATAGTTTTAAGCCCAGGCAACCCGCCCGACTATCCATAATTTTTTCACGTAAAAACAGTTGAGTTGTGTGGTTCTGATCTGTCGTGTAACGTGTGGCAGGCTTTAGAGCAACGGTCAGATTTAAGACACAGTACATGTCTGGTAAACAGTATATCTTTTTAATTTGTTAATTAGGTGGAGGATGTACAAGACTTTGGCCACAGCTGGCGCTCGACTTTAACCTGTCCGAGAAAAGATCCCTTGGCTCCTTGCGATGAATCTTCTACCATTGCCAACTTGTCCTCAATTTACTGCGACATTATCATCCAAAACCCTGGTGAGTAATACTTTCATTAATATCATGAAAGCTGCGAACATATGTCATTGACCCATGAAATAGGCCTTGAAGGAAGATACTGATAAAGCTGAGCTTGGTTAGACAACGATTGTATCGTTTAACCCCTCTACCTAGATGTGTACATGTTGTACTGCTTGGGCGTAAAACTTGACACAGTTTATGTACTTCCATCAGAACAAAACTATGGTGGGGAAATTGAGTTCCACGACCACATGGTTGTAGAGTTTAACTCTTAAAGGAGTAGTTCCAAAGGGTGAGAATAATGTTTTAGTTAACATTGGCATTTTACAGTTGGCAACTTATGGCATATCAATAACATGCTTCACATTTTGTCTTAACCAGACAAAGTTTTTGAAAGAACATATCATTTTGGCATTTTTCTTCTTTTTTCTTCACTAAGTGATTTTACTTTGATTAAATCTTTTCGACAGTCTCCCAGTTTTTGTGTCTTCACAGCGACTAATTCCTTGTTATTACATCTTGTAAAGAAATAGAAAATAACCATTACAAGATAACCATTACACCTATTAACTATGCAACTAGTACAACCAAA
The DNA here is from genome assembly GCA_020650975.1 of Apostichopus californicus. Taxonomy (NCBI): domain Eukaryota; kingdom Metazoa; phylum Echinodermata; class Holothuroidea; order Aspidochirotida; family Stichopodidae; genus Apostichopus; species Apostichopus californicus. The sequence continues at coordinate 11,201 of JAIPMN010006347.1, forward strand.
TGATTGTTTACCTGATGTTATCCCTAATTTTTCTAATCAGGTAAACCTGACTTGTTTCATACTAGTATAAGCCACCAGTCATATCGTTTTTTCATGTTCTCTTCAGGTCCATTTTCAAGTTGTCATGACCAGTTGGACCCAACGACCTATTTCAATACTTGTGTCTTGGATGGTTGCCAAGGCAACAATGACAAACTTGAAGAGAGGACCTGTCACCTGATTGAACTGTATGCTCAGTCTTGTCGGGATATCGGCGCCACCATCGACTATTGGAGAAACGACACATTTTGTGGTAAAAAGTTAATACAGTATCATAATTATAATAATAATCAGGCAGTTATTTTTACGACGCTTAAGCTACCACAATTGTGGGAGAAGCCTGCAAGGGCTTATGGATTTAATACTTTCATGTAGGGTGGCTTCCAATTCAACATTATAACTCAAATTTGGAATCTTTTCAATTGAGAAAGTCGTTTCAGATGGAAAAACCGTAGATTGCTCTTTGATGAAAATCCCACCTTATTATGACCCTGCCGGGTATCGAACCCAGAACCTCCCAATTGCTAAGCCTCACTGCTTCTAATGCCACCGCCTTTATCCACTTAGGCCACAGCAGTGGTATATACTAATTAAAATTCACATACCAAGGCACTGTGTCAAAAAAGAAAAGCTACAGCAAAGCTGAATATATGTGAAACAGTAGAGGTATATCTGAAGTATTTGAAACTGTGAACCTTTAAAATATTATGTCCTTGTACGGTCTGGTTGCAGCAATGCTGCAGCTCCCTCAGCAATTAATTCACAATTGACACTGTACCTAACCTTTAATTTGTTTGTCTTTTCTATACAACAGTGGAAATCTCTGTTAAATTAATCCCCTAACCATTAATCATTCACCTTTTCAAAATTGATGTTTAGATAGTAGATACCTTATCAATTGCTTGGCTTTATCTAATCGTACATCGTAATGGAGACCCAATGAATGCAATGTTAATTACCAATTTCAAGTGCCTGCCAAGTAGTCAAAGAGTTGGTGGCTGTTGAAACTGTACTGTCTTACTAACTGTTATCTGGCTTGTTTATATATGCCTAGGTGTGGAGAAGGCACATTGTGTGAAATATGAGAACGGAAAATGTTTTAATAGTAACCAACATCTGAAAGGAGTCAAAAATTAAGCAAATTTAATAGGGCTATTGGATTCCTACAGTTCATTGTTTCTAAGATTTAAAAGTGTGAAGGAATCATGGTATTACTGCACCTCAGATCTACCATAAATTGCACATAGCTAAACATAGTTAAAATCCATTCATTCAATTACTTTGTTCTTCTCCACACGAAGGTTAATAAATATCACAGTTGAGTTTTACCAATGTTATTATTTTGCACATTGCAACCTTTATGAACTTCAACTGAACGTGAATACTTGGATTAAAAAATCTCACTTTTCCCAGAAACTGAAAGTGGTTCTTACTTTAACTTCTTTGATAATAATGTAAGTCAATTTTTGTAAGGACAAGCCATGCATGATGAAGTTAAAAAAAAAAACATATAAAGAAAACCAAGACAAAGCAAAACACAACATCAATCAACCCCCCCCCCCCACCTCCACCCACCCCACTCCAATAAAATAAACTCTGCTCTCCTGCAGTGAGTACACTAATGGCAATGGTATGATATCTTCTTCAGAGATCACTTGTCCCGAGGGAAGAACGTACAAGTGGTGTGCATCGGGCTGTTCCCAGAACTGTGCTGACGAAGTGACGGGCACAGAGTTGGAGAACTGCGATGAGAACTGTGTGGAGGGTTGTGAATGTACCGAAGGTCTTCTGGAAGATGGCTTGGAGTGTGTGGAAGCTACACACTGTGGATGTTATGAAAACGGAATCTATTATTCAGTATGTATTTTGATGCTGTATGTATGCTGTATGCAGTACGCAGTATGTATTAAGACATTAATTATATTTTCATTTATGTATATATGTATTTATTTTTTTTCTTCCTTGGGAGTCCTTTACCTTGTTAAGCCTGTATTGGCTTTTTAGAGGACTTCCCTCCACATGTATATATTTATTATCTGTGGAAAATCAAATAAATCAAATCAAATCAATGCTAATGCCAATTGAAATTTTGAAAAGTATGCATTAATCTCCCCAACTTGTCGCTTTCTTTTAGATATTTTTGATGTGATTGTGAGGAGGGAGGGAAGTGTGTTTGCAGGCTTATGTTGAAGAATTCTGTTATACAATGCTCTTCGTCAATGTTCATATCCAATCAACCTTTAACCATGATATTCATCTTTCACCCTGTCCTTGTGGAGTAAGTGGGAGAGGGGGAAGGTGGGTGTTTAACACTGTGTCCTTCTGTAACACTTTGTGTTAAAGCTTTTCCAAACAAAAGATGTGGCTTGATGGAAAGCAAATAGATTAGCAGTTAAGCAAAGGGGTTACATTATCACTTACAGAGTAGGATAAAGCTTTGGACACACTGAAAGAAATTGTGTCTAATGTTAGATATGGTTGTTATGCTGAACTCACTTGACCAGATGCTCTCACTTGGTTCCAAGATTCATCATCTCCTTGCAGAAGAACTCCCTTCATTTCAGCAACCATTCTTTTGTCTCATTTATTTAATTTTCAATATCATTTACAGAAATCTTTTAACAACATTAATTACTTAAGGATGGAAAAAAGATCACCATACTTTTCTGTAAATTTATGCTTGCCTTAGCTAAGAAAGGCATAAATGTGAACTAAACCCTTACACTTGATGTTTTTATTAATCAATCAAATTTTCCTCTTAGGTTGATGACAATCTCTATTCTCCTGGTTGTCTGCAAGAGAAAGTTTGCTCTGGCTATAACAACATTGAATCAAGTCCTCTGAACTGTGACGAGAATGCAATATGCGGTGTTAACAGTGAAGCTGTCCATGGCTGCTATTGTAGCCCTGGCTATGATGGAGATGGCAAGACATGCACTGGTATATATTAATTAGTAATTATTAAATAACCTTCAATTAAAAACTCAGAACATTTAAGTTAAAGTTAATAAAATTTAATGAAAAATCTTACTTATTAATTAAAAGATGCAGCAGCAGAAGAAAACATTATTTAACATTTTTTAAAACAGTAGAGATTATCTCAGCAGATTAGCAATGCCCATTGTTTGAAACTGCACGGCACAAAAGACTGTGCCCTTTGATTGCAGCATGGCTGTAGCAATGCAACAACCTTCCCAGCATCCAATATTTGTCAAAGTGCCTAGTGTCTTCCTAATGACAACCAATGGTCTATTCGCGTAATGCTACCAGGAGAGTTTTATCATTTGGGATGCTAGTTTACTTATCGCTGGTGTTATTTCTAAGCCTATTAAACCTAGAGTATTCAACTGAAAACAGCTGTTGGCAAATAAGCACTGCTATATAGAGTATACAAATCAATTGCAGCGTAAGAATGGAAATTTGTTTCCGCAGAATTGTGTTTATTATGGAAACGGTTTCAATGACCTTGGAAATGTCGTGAAGCGATCTCGGAAATACTTTACCCTAGACGGTGTCCTCCAAACTTCAGCTTGCCTATTACAGAAATTAGCTAGCCTCTAATCTTTTGTGTATTCTTTGTGTAAAACTAGTTTACTATTTACATATTTCTGAATTTGTTTTGGACTATATGTGTTTAGGGCTTTATTTATTATCGTTTAGTACGGGTGTTTTTTTTATATTGTTGCTTTAGGCTTTTACATTTTATGCCTTATTGGTTCTATATATTTAATATTTAGGTTTTCGTTACTATTCGTTTTTAGGTTGTACATTTGTAAAGCGCTTTGAGAAGCTTTGCTGATTATGGGCTATATAAATATGACTTATTATTATTATTATCGATCCTTAATCTGAGTGTTGTCATATTACCTATCCACCAACATCCATTCTGTGTTTCTTTATCCCAGATATTGACGAGTGTCTGACAGAGCCGTGTGCCAATGGTACCTGTAACAATCTAATCAATGACTTCAGCTGTAGTTGCTTTGAGGGTTGGGACGGCCCCATCTGTGATGACTACATCGGATGCGAGAGCGACCCTTGTCAAAATGGCGGAAGCTGTACGCAGGGTGGATGGTACCTCATCTGTAACTGCGTCTTCCCATACAACGGAACCTTTTGTGAAATCAGTAAGTAATAGTCTAATATTATCTCCACGTTTGCAATGTATTTCATCATCATTTCATTATGTCCAATGACCACAGATTGATTGTGAGAGATGTTGCTGTTTAGACATGGGAAAGGGGAAGTTTAGAACTAACATAATCAAAAGAGTGGGTGTGGTGGGGGGGGGGGGATCAGGTTTCACACTACACAGCCAAACTTGTTTCTCAATTATTCCTTTTCTTGCAGAAACAAGTCTTGAGCAAGGGACAGTTATATTATTATGTTTCTGATTACTTATCATTGTTATGATTCATACTGTTTAAGCTTAGATGATAGATTGTACATTGTACATCAAGATTTATATATGGTTTCATCTTTTGTTCATCTTGTTCATCACCTTACAAAGACACTGTTCTAATTGTTTCTGCAGACAACGACCCTTGTGCTGATGGTAATTCTGTTTGTAAGAATGGAGCAACATGCAGTAGTGATGGCTTGGAGTATAACTGTACCTGTGCCTATGGCTTTACAGGCAAAAACTGTGAAACTGGTGAGTAAATATTCTTTTGTTGTAGGGTCAAGTCATGGACAAGGCACAGTAGGAACTGTTTGACTTGTTCAACCCACTCAATTTTGTTAGCTCAAAGGTCAAACTCTTATAGGTCAAATGGTGCATTCTGAGGTATGTGTGGACCATAAGTTAGGTCTATAGGAAAGTGGTCTAAATGCAAAGTTGTGCTAATAACTACTTTTAAATAATTGTGTGAAGTTGAAAGGCAGAGGAGGTGAAGGAGGGAGGGGGCCTTCCATCCCCACTGGTTCTCTGCCTGCCCATATGTTCCCATTATAATAAAATAATAATAAAATATTACTTATATAGCGCGTTCATCAGCAATGCTGCTCTAAGCGCTTTACAGGAATTGAAACAGTTAATATACAGGAAACATTTAAAATACAGGAAACATTCAAAAGCAAATAGTACAAAAAAAACGCCTAAAAGGTATATACCATAAAACTTATAATAGGATAAAAAAATACAATAAAGCTATGGTGATACAAAAAAAACAGTTCAAACATCATAGGCAATTCTAAAATAATATGTTTTCAGCGACTTTTATGAGACTTTTATGAGAGTTATCTAACTTCCAAGTACCGTGATTGATATTATTATTGTCAAGTTTGTTTTGTACATTTTGTTTTTCTTTCTTACTTTGTTCTGTTATTTTCTTTCTTTTTCTTTAGGATTACTAGCTTTGATAAACATCTTATGTTTTTTTCTAGTATCCTGTATATACCATTACTGCACTGTTTTTGTATGTCTATGCGAAATATATTAACTGAACTGAACTTATATGTATAATTGTTGTTTTTCACCAGAAATCAACCCTTGCAGTCAAGATCCTTGTCAGAATGGAGGAACCTGCATCAACCAGATCGACACATACGAATGTCAGTGCGGAGAATCATTTATGGGCAGGAATTGTGAAATTGGTAAATATCATTTTGATTTAAAATGGTGAATATGAGAAATAAAAAATGGAATTATTCAAGTAAGAAAATATTGCCTATTAAATCTCTTCACTGGGTTTGTAAAGACCACTTGACTTACTCATTTGGACGTATGTTGTTTTTATAGCAAGATAAAACCGACATGTTTCTTTGTGAAATCCTGCAAGCTTGTCCATATGGCAGAAAAAAACAAGGAGTGACTTTGTCTTGACCTCTCGACCTTGTTAAGGGTGTTGAGAACAAAACATCCCCACCTCAGATAAGAGAACTGAAATAGGAGCTTCTTTCTTTTTCTTTGTTTTAAAGAAACCTCTCTTGTACAACTTTTTTTAAATTTATTTTCTTCTTTACTTGATTGAGGACTAAAAAGAGAATATGTCTGACAAGTAGAGTTACTAAACTTTCAAGAAAGTGCTAAAGTACTGTCAAGAATGTTTTGTAAAAAAAAAGTGCCTCTGAATTGTGATCTTGTAGCTTCTTCGAAAGAACACAGCCAAATATTTTTTCCTGCCTTTCTGTGACAGAGTATGGACTATGTGTAGCCAGTGGAGATCCCCACTACAAGACGTATGACGGCTTATGGCATGACTTCCAGGGAAACTGCAGATACATTCTGACCCAAGATTGCGATGAATCCGTCTTCTCTATCGAAGTCGACAACGAAAAGCGATCTCCGACTGCGTCTGTATCATTCACTTCTGAAGTAGTTGTGAAAACAAGCACTCATGTAAGTGACATTACTTATTAAGGGACCTTTACTGTCTTCTTTCTGAACAACTGGGTTGATAATACACGTTGTTAACCTATTGCTTCTGTCTGCGTTACTTTAATAAAGTAGTTGCATGAGAAAAAATGTAGGTATCAAAATGTGTCCCAACTGACTTGTTCTTTTTTTAACCAGTCTTTGCATTGAACAGATATACATGCAATTGTCGATGGTTTGTCATGTTTAATACTCTTTAGTTGAAGGTTTTAGCCAAGAATAACATATTCCCATATCATTTATGTCATTAATTGTTTTATACAAACACTGACTCTACAATTGATGATCACAGACTGGAGTTTGTTTTAAAGTCCATGTACTAAGTCAAAAAGGTGATGGACATAATAAATTCACCATACAATCTACAAAGAAGCAAATGTTGTATCATTCTGAATGAAGAAATATGAATGTCGCTAAATGTGAAATTCCTTGTTACCATTTGGTTACAGTGACTAAAAAATTGCATCATTATTGTCAGTACAAAATGGTACACATTGTTGTAATTTTCTGTTAGCTAGAGCCCAAAGATAAGGCATTTTGTTGGAGTAAAGTTGCCAGAGAGAAGCAAAATCACACTTTATAACTCCATGTAGATTGAGCACAGTACATGGTAAAAAGGTAGAATGCTCCATCCTAAGGCCTGCTCTATCAGTTCAATTTCGTGGACAGATTTTTGTTCTAAGAGCTGGATTGAAATCTTTCATGGGATTGATATGGCCTGCAGGCCACCCACTGAGATCCCTTTATCTACCAGGACTATTATCTGTCTTATTAATTTGCCTGCCCAAAGGATATCTATGTCACGGTTGCCATTTGCCTTGTTTTTCTCTTGTCATACTTTTGAAAATTTGAATAAAAATAAAAATAAATATAACAATTTTTTTTTTTGGAAAATTTGATTAGATTTCTATGTGAGAATGAACACATTCATTCGAATTATTCTGTTTTCCCTTTTTCAGGAAATCCGTCTATCAAGGAACAGACTTGTGCGGGTGAACGGTCTGGACACCATAGTGCCTTATCTCAAGGATGGAACCAGCATATCTGTTGCAGGGATCTATGTGGCAAGTTTATTGAATATTTGAAATCTTCATTATATTATCAAAGTATTATGTATTTCTTCTATTCAATGTGCTTCGTGCATAAGTACTAACTACTCCATGATTCTAAATCATATGTACATTTGCTGCATATGTTGATTGGTAAACAAAGTAGTGTTAAGATCAGCTGTTCTGTTTTGTGTAACAAAGTAGTGTTAAGATCAGTTATTCTGTTTTGTGTAACAAAGTAGTGTTAAGGTCAGCTATCCTGTTTTGTGTAACAAAGTAGTGTTAAGATCAGCTATCCTGTTTTGTGTAACAAAGTAGTGTTAAGGTCAGCTGTTCTGTTTTATTACCAAGTAAGTGTTAAAGATCGGTTGTTCTGTTTTTGTTTAACAGCAAGTGTACTTGGACATTGGTGTTTGGGTCAGATGGGATGGAGACAACAGAGTCGAAGTGAGAGCATCATCATCATTTCAAGGTAATCTCTGTGGTCTATGTGGTAACTATGACAACAATGCAGAGAGGGAGAATGAATTTATCATGAGAAACGGACAACCGGTAAGTAATCTTTTCATCTGAAACCAACACCATGTATCAGAAATGTACTCTATGATCATTGAAGTAGTTAGACATAATAGTGGGGTTTTAAACTTAAACCATGCACATATATCTGAGAAAAAAAATATCATAAATGCAGAAAGGAAACAATTATGACTATTTCCTTGTGAGTTTGTAGGAGCGACCAGCTATATCAACATCTTCGTTCGCAAGCATCAGTAGGAGATGTGCTCACTTGTGAAGGAGATGCATTTTATTTGTTCATGAATATGCATTTTTCTTTGGATATACCCACCAGATTATCCACACTCTCGCTAAAAAATATCAACACAGGAAAATAATGTTCTGTTTTGTGAAGGGATATATGCATAGGAAGTGTGTGCTTTTGTTGATAGAAATGCACTTTCTGTAAGATATTTCTATATCACAATGAAGTCTAACTGATAACAAGGTGACATATACCATTACATTTATAGGCCTACCTTACTTATATAGGTGGTAGGAGGGCTTGTAATCACATTATTCATATTATTCAATTTTGTTGCGATGTTTTTTTTTAAACAGGCAGCAAATGAGGTCTTGTTTGGTAACAGCTGGAACATAGAGGAATTGTGCATTTCACCTGGTAGTGAGGTAGAGCCCTGCAACAGTGTAACAGAAGCAGTCGCTACCACTGCCCGAGAACTCTGTGGGACCATTACAGATACCAATGGTAAGCCCAGTATTTGTTTCAAAAGAACGGAATTTCAAGCTTTGATTCCACAGTGCAGAACAAGTTTTGTCATTTACCTGTGCTTGAGGCATTTTCTTATTTGTGTTTATTCACAAAGGCTTAAATCATTCCACAATGGAAGCATTCAAACAAAGTTTCATATGAAAGAAGTATCAGATTGCTGTTTGTATAGTGTTAACATGTTTTTCATGCTGTTTACAGAAATGATAAAGTTGCCACTTGCTTGCTGCATTCATGTCTTAACAGACCATTGAATGTTGAGAAAGTCTGTTGCTTTTCAAAACAAACATGAATACTGAATAGCCTAGTCCTATCACACATCCATAGCAGAGGTACCTAGCCTAGTATAGCCTAGTTTGCGTATAATGTCTAGGATGAAGTGGTTATTGTCATTTACTGCCGAGGCTTACTACTGGCTAATAAGATTTCTTTCACCAAAAGAAAGTTTGAATGGATTTGTTTGGATACAAATGTGCAGGATATTTGCTCAAAATAACTTGATTGTATCTGCTGTAAAGTATAATGCTATTTTTAATAGAAGACAGTCAATGTGGTAACTGTGTTCTGGATTTCATCGTCTGTGCCCAAAATTGTCAACTGTTGTTTATAGTTTGATAAAAGTTTAGAAACTTCATATCATATTTTCTTCTGATAATATTAATAGTTACTAATCCCCTTACATCTATCTCATTGTGTTCACCATGCTCATTAACCTGTCTGTATTCTGTGCATGTTTTTGTCCCTTCTGTAACTGTTACTTGTCATTTAGCCTTTGAAGTAGATCCTGCTAGGATCGAAACGTCAGGCCAACTTACTTTTAAACATTCTATTACACAGGCTCTCTAGTGGATAAGCAGTTTGCTAACAGTTTTATTTTATTTTGAATATGAATAGTTGCCAGTAAATTTATGTTTCTCTTTAAAGGTGTGTTTGCAGACTGCCACAGCACAATTGATCCCTTAGCTTACTTTGCTGCGTGCACGTTTGATTACTGTGCCGATCCATCCACCGGTAATGAAAGCCTCTGTACGTCGCTGGCCTCGTATGCTCAGGCGTGTAAATATGCGAATGTGGATTTACCAGATTGGAGGCAGCAGACTCCATGCGGTAAGTCTTATAGTTGGATCTCTGTATAATTATAGTGGATGTTATATTTTCTCCAATTTGAGAGGCTATCAGATTTGTTATAAATCTCCTGGAAGCAGGTTCCAAGTTCAGAATAGCCAAAGCTCAACAATGTTTCAATTAAATGCTGCCCTCATTTATGAGTGCAGGTTGCATTTTAATAACTTTTTCTTGAACACTCAGTGAAAGATCATTTTACCGACTTGGTGGAAACTCATGAAGCCCAGAATTCACGGAGTAAAGTCTTTTGACGAACCACGACCAAATTTAAACTAAAGGTGAAGAAAACGTATAATTTGTCCATCTTACTGTTTCAATTCACAGCACTGATATGTCCAACAAACAGCGTCTACAAATCGTGCACATCCTCCTGCCCACCCACATGCGCAAACCATGTAGGGGATGCTTGCCATGAACCATGTGTGGAAGGCTGTGAGTGTGAAGGAGGATTCCTGCTTGAAGGTACTCAGTGCATCCTGGAGGAAGAGTGTGGTTGTTACGACGACGGAATATATTATCAGGTATGGGTGCAAATTAACTCAAATATGTCTATTTGTAATCCATCTCGTTGTGGGAATGGGAAAGATAAATAAGAGAAATAAACGAGAGAAAGGATTTATATACAGTTTGATATAAACAAGACAAAACTTGTATAATTTACAACAAAGCAATTTGTATGAAAATTTTCCTTGATATATCAGTTAAACAGAAAATGGGGAGAAAGTACTCAATTTATTCTTCTCAATGTGCAGGAATATTTATTAATGGGTTTTTGTAGACATAAATCTCTACATATCAATGAAACATATTTGAATACAATTTTTTTTTTGTGTACAATGGTAACTTTATTTGTCATTGTTTTCTTATTTTACTCTATAATGTAAAGTAAAAATTTCCCAAAATTTATGACATATTATAAAGAAATATATATATTGCATTTAATGTTGATATGTCTAAAGCTCATATATCACAAGCTTTCTTGAATTCTGCTCTTCAGCAAAACAGTCTGGAGGTACTATCAGAGGACTGTCTAATGATATGTTCCTGTAATAGTAGCAGTATTCTCTTATGTGAGGATGTGGAGTGTGATGAGCAAGCAACATGCGGTGCTAGCAATGGGCTGAGCCAGTGCTTTTGTAATTTTGGTTACACAGGAGATGGATTTACCTGCACCGGTAAGTAAATCTCTATAATTATAATAATAATGTTCATAACATTCGTAGTGTTCTGATATGGGAGGGTGTGGAATATATGTTATGAGCATGTAACATGACTGGTGGTGACATTGGTATTAACCAATGTTTTTTGTGACTTTTGGTTTTATATGCAGGAGATGGTTTTGCATGTACGGGTTAAGAATAACCCTCAATTGACATTGTTGTAAAACCAACAGTGTTCTGATATGCATAAACATGGAATGTGATGAGCATGTAACATGTAGTACTAGCTGTGGTTTTAACCAATGTTTTTGTGACCTTGGTTTACACAGGAGATGGATTTGCATGTAAGGGTTAAGAACAGCCATGTAAAAGACTATGTAAAAAGGAAAAGCTGCAGCAGCTGCAAACTACCTCTTGGCTAGGATGATAACCTGCAGTGCCTATATTGTGTGAAACTGTTGAGTACAGTAGATTATATCCTCTGCAGCCAGGCTGCATGATGCTGCAGCCCCTCAGCCATCCTACTTTTAACAGTGTATCTGTACCTTCAGTAAATGCTTTTATGACCACTGTGAGTATTTCCATGTAATGCTTCTGGGTGTAGCTTTTTCAATCCCCTAATAGATAAGAGATTATTTATTCAAGGACTATAATTATATTTCTTCATTTTTCAAAGTTTAGATGTTGTAAGTTTAATTTACCAAGTTAACCTGCACTCAAAATGACTTGTTATCCTCTTGCTCATGTATATAAAATGGTAATAAAGGTACTCAATAGTAGCTACATGTCATGAAAACATATTTAACTATTCTATGTCAAACAGGGGTGCCTCTTGACATGATTCTGAATTCTTCTTGTATTTTACACATAAAATATTTGCGAGTGGGTTGAGTCACTTGAAGGTTAAAGGATGATGATTTCAGGAGTCAGTTACATGGTGGATTAAAGTTCAAGTGGGTTACAGGGTTTGGGTAAATATTTGGCAAGACGGTCATGTATTGAAAACTGGATGGTTAAGTCAACTGTTACTCGGTCAGCGTGGGAGGAGATTACAATCTCTTAGCTCTGTTTGTATATACCTAAACCTGTCATTCTTCAAATATTCTTGTGCAATTAATTCTTGTCATGCATATATTGAATTAAGGTATAGTTTACCTGTATTTGAGAGAATGTACCAATGTCATTGATAAGTAACCTTGATAGTTCAGGCAGAGTCGATCCCTCTGGCGTGCTTACGTCATAGCGTCTGTTTGAGGATAAGGTAGGGTACCAAAGTCTGTGGCGTGGGCGTAGGTTCGTTATCAAAGTCATGTCTCGACCCGATCAACATCCTAAGTTAGTAACCAGCAATGTTATTGGTTGGAAATGCAGTAGGGTTTAAATATGAAACAGCTTTATACACTTACTATGATGGACACCATTGGCATGGATTGCGTAATCTCTCTTCTTCAAATCTCGTTCTGCGTTATCTACAGTAGTTACAATGCATTTTGCAGCAACCGATACAAAGTAACAAATGACGCACAAATTTGGTGAGGCTTGAAAATGTTGTAGTCAACCAACTACATAGCATATATATATAGCCATCTGTGGTAAAATGCTACCTTAAGTTGCTATTTTATGTTCTTTGAGCAGCCTATCACAGAACATGACATTAAAAGCTTGCCCTAATGGGGAAAAGGGAGTCCTCAATTCAAGAGGAACATGTGGGAAAACAATTAGGTTCCTTTCTGTTGAGGGGAAGGGGGGGGGGGAGGGTCTCACTTCAAGGTTAGTTCCTAATTTGATGGGTAATAATTGTGTAAACTGTTTGTACACCATCTAATGGTATGTTGTTTATAAATGATGAAAAAGGAGTAAAGAATTATAGTAGCAAATGATGGTATCTTCTGTTAACCTCTCAGCAAAACTAGCAGCCAGATACATGACATGTTTAAAGTGCTGCATGTACTGTTACAAGGGCAAAAATAAAGCACACTATATATTAATATAATCAACTAAAGATGTTAGTTTACTTGTACTCTCTGTTACATTCAAATGATGGAAGTCAAAAACTATTGAATGGGATGTCATTGATCAGTTAAACCTTTGCTAATAATAGGTTTATTTTAATAGAAAAAACTGAAGAATTGTTCTATCCTATTGTCGGTATTCTACTATTTCAGATATTCAAAAATGTGGATTAAAAGACTGAATTTGTCAAATATATATAACATAAAGTTGAACCATCGTGCGTTCGTATAAATAATTTTGTTTCACGATCCGAAATTTCAACATTATATTTCATTACATTTAGATTCATGGATGCAATTGGATTGTCTTCTTGTAAAAAGTACATTCTTGTGATCAATACACAGTTAAGTCAGTTTTACCATGTACGTGGGTTGCATTATACTTTGGCTTCCTATCAAAATCAAATTCCAAAGTATAATAAATACTGTTAGTGATTAGTAGATGACTCTTTATCTTTTCCCTTTGCAGTCTGTTTAAATTAACTCCGACATTCCTTCATTATCACATTCCAAAATATACAACTCCAACCTGTAGACCATAGACTCATAAAAATAAGCATTTTCAAGTGCTAGCTGGGTGGGTGGATTATCTCAGGTGATCATTATTATCGTTACAGTTTATAAGTTCAATATTGTCAGAGTAAATGTTCGGTGAGTCGGTCTTGAGACCTTCAGGATAACCTTTAAAGAGTGAGTGACACAACGTTAATATTTTATTTGCTAATGAAGACCAGTCATGATTTTTATCTTTCTTAATCAAGATCTTCTTCATTGCCAACTAAGCTATAGTTAAGAGTTACTTGACATTGGATGTTTAAAAATTTTCTAATCACTGCATATATGCATATATAATTGAAATTGTTGTGAGTTGGGAAATCCAGAACAGTGGAAAAACTTCCAGCCTCCACTGGGAATCAAACCTGGGCCTCCCGCTATATATGCGGACACTCTAACTAACTAAATATGTTCTTGTATGTCCAGAGGCTCAAAGCTGTTATGGAAGGTCGTATA
>JAIPMN010006348.1:0-16532 GCA_020650975.1 Apostichopus californicus
ATAAACTTGTGATTAACTTTGTACAAACATTCCTTGTTGGGTATACAGTATACCGTATATATCATGCAACTAACACCCATCAACGATAATTTCGTTACACGTTAGTATAGTATTGGTCCAGTTTTGCTAACAACTGCTAAAACTTGAAGTATCTCTTCATGCAGGTTGGGCAATAGGCGGGCCTACTACAAATAATACCAAAACGTTGAGGATTTGTTACTTCATACATTTAATTATCACAGAGACATTATACGAAGGTTCTCAAGCTTACCACGGGAAATGTTTGCTGAAGTTTGAACCCTAGTGATCATTTACTTGTTTTTTACACTTTTTGCAGAAAAAAAAACGTAGGCCTAAATGTCAGAAGAGTTTAGATATTTTTGTAATGTTTCTTTCGTTCCAACACATCAGTCTGTTATACAGCAATCACAGAGAAAATGGCCGGTGTAACCCCCACAGATGGTAAAAGTGCCTGTTATGTGCTCACTTCATGTATATTTGTCACATTTTTGTATGCTCAACTGGGAAAACGTCTTCTTTCAAATGCATTACCACTAATGTAGAAATGTGGCAGTAATAATTTTCTACTTTACTGCTAAATATAAGGGGACAAATAGCATGTGTTCTTTACGGTCCGAATGATTTCTCCCCTACCCCTACCCCCTCCCCCCCCCCCGCTCCCAATAGAAAATCCCGACTTTTCGGAACGTATGGTAACTCTACAATGTAGATATGTCTGTGTACTTTATTCCGCCTGTTAAATCTTAAGTATACGATATCGTAGTTAACTACACACATATACAATGAAAATATTGAATTTCCTAACTAATGAAGAACTGTGACCTCACTTTGGTCACAAGTCAAAACTAAAATCGTAACACGAAGATCCCCTAAAAGATGAAAAGTTATTACTACAACCGCTTTCATGGAAAATGACCTTCAAAAACAGCATAATCGATGACTAAACACTGTATCCCTTTACAACCAAAACTGGCATTATGGGAAAAGCAACCACGAATGCTGCTATCATAAACGTACAAAAAGTGTTACTCAACATTACGTAATGTTACGGTCGGTATTGTCAACATATTATAGTTTTTGCATCTAAGGCCATCTTGTATAAACTCACACCATCTATGTATCAAGTATTTAGGTTAGCTCATATTTATTGAATGCGCCATACGCGGAGTGAGAACAAGAGGCTAAGAAAAATCGATCGCTCTGTTTCTATTGAAATCTAACCCCCCTTTGCTGTTGAATTAGTGAAGCTATTGTAACAATCCTTCCTCGATTGCTGTTATGAATGGATTGGCTATTGCCATCTTTTTTTGTTAACAAATGCAGAAGTTTTCTGTTCTTATTTTCTTCGTCAAGTTTTCGTGGTTTTTAAAGTGCATTTTAATATAATGCCACACATGAAGTTGAATGGCTGATTTTAGCAATAGATGAATACACATCAGTGTCACTGACCAATCAGAGAACAGCGAACGACCATCGACGGTGAAGCTCACTGAAGTGTGTTACTAGTAGTGTAGCAATTCCACGTGTATCGCGCGTACTACCGGAACTCAGCCGAGAGAAGGAAGGTTGGTACCCGCGACTATACCGCCTACTACAGAAGAGTTTCGTGCAAAAAAAAAAAGACACTAGGTGAAGTAAAAACTAAATGTATTCTTTCTTACAGTGGCCTTAGTGAACGAGCCGCCGGCATGTCAAGGCGTAAGCAATCAAAACCGCAGCAGCATTTAGGTGTTATTAGTGGCGAAACCAACAAAATCGCCGGGGATTCTGTGCGAGAGGAATCCGCGCCGTCCGTCTCGGAGAGCAACGGTGAGTATAGTCTACCAACCCTAAGCTTCTTGTCATAGGAGCAATGTAGGGTACTACTAAGAAGCAGCGGTTCAGGGTCTTGGAAACTAAGATAATCAAACAAGTTTCTACCGATGTTTGTCGGAGAATTTATTTTTTGCTGGAAATTGTTTAATATTTTGTCTTCGAAGATTTTCTCATTTTGTAATTGGACCATGGACATGGGCTGCAAACGGTTTTGCCTTTTATCGCCTTACGGCGTTCCTCTACGTTTCTACAGGATTTTCATGGTCCATTGATTATGGGCATCTTAACTCCGTGGGCCTCTATTCTTGTGTTTGTATATTCTTATTCAGGTGGATAGTGGGGTCGTGTATGACTACCGTAAACTTTTTCGCACCGTGGAAAAAAATAAATAGAAGAATGCTGTCAGAAAGAGCGATATGTAAATAAGTTTTTATTCACATGGAGGGGTAGGTAGGTAGGGTACGTTACGGTTGTAACGATTAACTAAGCCAAATATTTATATTTTCCTAGAAGAGCTTTCTAGTATTTACCCAGTCGGTTTGGTCTAATGTATCGCGCATTGCGTTACATAACTATTCTAATAGTCTAACATGACACTAACAATAGTTAAGAAACTACGTTAAGGCACTAAAAATAGGTGGTTGGTGTGAAGGAGAAGGCCCTACAAAGTTGACCTGTGACACACAATCTCCCCCCCCCCCCACCTCACCAACCTTAAATGCTATAAATAGTTACAAACAATTACCCACACCAAATCTCTTGGATGGTAACATTTTGAGTGTTCAGTTATTAAATTTGAATTTAATTTTTACAATAGCATTTTGAGCAGAGACCACATTCAGCTAAAAAAAAATACTATAGCCTACACTAGTTGCTTTGGGAGTGAAATTGTACATTCTCTATTTCTGTTTATTAGCTTTGCACATTTTCTTTATTTCCAATGTTATTAAAGTCTTAACTTATATATTTCCCTAGGACTACATATCAGGTAGTTGCTGCTGGTAAAAGAATATGTAACGATATAACCATTAGCCTAATATATAATTAATAATTAATATGCTTTTATCTACAATTATGAGCTATATTGACCTTACCTGAAAATATTTTTCAGTAGATCCAGGTTCCCTTTCAAGTTCTGTCATTTGCAAACCTTAATTTGTATTCTGATTTTCTTTTGACAAACTTAAAATAATCCTTTGCAGTATCCTAGCTGACAATATGGTGGTATTCTACTTATGAATAGTTTTACTGGTACTCAGTGCTCTCATTAACAGTATGCCTATACTGTTATATTGGCTTTATGCAAGTTCATGTCAAGATTGTAAGTTCATGTAACATTGAGCAGCTTATTGTCCTTTTTTTTGTTCATTTTCATAAATAGCATATTAATTTGGTATATTATGCATTCAGATAAATAGATAATTGTAATCAACTGTTCTGTACTTATCGGAGATACAGTAATATTTTGTCTAAACAGAATCCACTCTGAAAGGAATACATGTTTTAGTTAAGTGTGTAACATTGTTACACAGCAGTTGATAGACTACCCTATAGACATTTGTGACAATTTTAATGTCACAAATGTTTCAAGATTAGATAATGTTATAAGAATAGAATAACATTTTCTCAAGTCGATATCATCATGTTAATTGTAAAAAGTCAAGATGAAACGTAGAACTTTGCAACATGCTGTTACGAACATAAAACAACTCACCAGTTTGGGTATTTTTTAACAAGCAAAACACACACCCTACAAATAAATGGGAGTCACAAAATTTTAGTTTTAATCTTACAAAGTTAATCTTACAAAGTTAATCTAACAAAGTTTTAATCTTAGTGTCAGTCAATTTCACTGCTATTGGAGTGAAGCAATGTATCTTTTTCTTAACTCTTTTTCATGCTGTTATTACATTCAAACTAGTATAGTCTGTCAATAAAATTAGTCTGTCATTTAACATAGTCTGTCGCTTCAAGTTTTAAGTTATCATAAGAGACATCTGTCTTAATCAAAATGTTATTTTTGTGTGTGATAAATAACCATTATCAAGTGATAAGTTTGTATCCAGAGAGACAATACCTTCATTGCCTTGGAAACCCCCCGACCAAAAATCTTTGCCATTGTAGTTGTATTTTATTCATTGTCTTTTCAAAAAATCCAAAATTATAATCTTATTGATACACAAATTTATTTTCAAATTGCCTTTTTCTCAGCTTGTGTCATTACAACACTTGGAACAGTTAAGTTTCTCAACATGGTATTTAACATTGAAATAAGTGTTCCAACACAATCTGAAGGATGCTGTTGAAAGTGTGTCGAAATTTATGTAAAATGTTGTGAGAAGTTTTTAGCACATTTAGCTCTGTTGGATTCAATATAGTCTATACGCCAAGATGATGGCTTGATCCTCCCAGCAGATGACCTCAATAGTGACAAAGTTCTGACAGCAAAGAATTTCTACCTCACATTCTCTTGTTAAATACTATCAGCCAAGCCTCTAACCTACTTGTTTATAACATTTGTTCTTAGAAAATTATGAGCCCTGGACATTCCATCTTTATAGATAGAAGTTACTTGTTCACAGAGTCTTTTGTGTGTCAAACAATTGCCACATTGAAATCAGATTTTCTATGGAGAAGGTTGTCTGTATTCTGTGAAAGCGGTCAAGCATAATCAGAAATATTTTATGTTGGACACTCATTTGACAGGTGCCATTGGTTCTGTTTTCATTTTTGTCTCTGTACCCTGTAATATGGTGTTAGCTGCTCCATACTCCATTGCCCCCCTCCAGTGTACATTAACTTCCTCAGTTTAGAGATTATTTCACAACATATTTTGGTAGATATTATACGATTCGATACAATTTCCTGAAATTTACATGTGTCAATGCAATTTTAACAGGCTATGTCAACTTATAAGACAACAGATATTAAAGAAATTTAACCCACTTTTTGTTCCCAAAAAAGTTGCCATTTCAAACCCTGACGATAGTATTTTATTTGTTTTATCACAACCTGAAAAAAAAAATTCAACTTACAAAAGAATGGTTGAAGGTACAATATTTACATAAAATTGTTTATTGCAAAATGACTTCAGCTTCAAGCACAGGTAAGAGTGGCCCACAGTTCTTTCTTCTCAAGCAAGAGTTAATTTTTTTTTAATTCCTGTTTTAATAGCCCATTTCACACTATTTCTACGGTTCAACAAATCCTACTTAGCCCCACTGTATGAGTTAATAGTACTTCTATTGAATACAGTTTTACAAAAAAACTTTGTCACAGTGAGCTGTCACAAACTGTTTTTGTTTTTGGAACTATAGCATGGTCATCAAAAATTTGTACCAAACCTGCACAGCATCACACAAAAGAAGATTTCCATAGGGTCGAACTGAGGCACCCTATAGATATTTTTGTCACCTAAATGAAGGTTAATAATGAGCGATATAAATATACAACTGGGCATCGATTATCAACTTGTCCATCAACTTTGTCCATCAAATTCATCAAATTGCAAACCATTTTCCTTCATTATTTGAAATGACATTTTAAATAGTAGTAAAATGTTTATACCAAACTACATTAGTATGGGATTTTTCATAGGTTTCATAGCTTTGCAAAATGTATCACCATGAACTCCAGTCGTTTCTATAAGTGACAAAAGTAAAAAGAAGTACATCAACTTTGTATATAAGCATTTTTCAACAGGTATATACTGTGTACTGTAAACCCTTTTCTTTGCCATTATTATCCTTGTTAACTAATTCAAGTGGATTGTCACAAATTGGAGTGCACTTTACAAATACAAATTTTGCCGGTGGTAACGTCTAAGGGAAAACCTATGTATGGAAATGTCGTAAGGTTTTTCATTTATTTGAAGAAAAATTTGTTGAATCGTCTCAAACTAATGAACTGAATTTTGTCATACATTTCCGAGTCTTAAGTTCTACAACTCGAATAAACTTTTTTAGTATTATGCAGATGAGAACTCTGGTTTAGTCTTCCAAAACAGATCTCTTGTTAATACACGGTGCGGTTTTTGTTTATTTTGTGGAATTGGCTTTTCGTATTCAGTGGTTTGGAATAGATTCAGGTGAAGAAAGAAATCCTTAGGTCTACGAGAGTGTCTTATATTATATCATTATATGAATGATATTTGTACAGTTTCTGCATTGTCTGGTTAACTCTGACGCAGACCACTGTGCATTCACTGCATTGCCACTCGTTATGCTTCGCCAGTCCTGCCACTATAGACATTTATTATTGTAAAATAAAATTATATACAAGTTCAAAGAGTAGGTTAACAAGGAAAGGAGTAGCATTTTACCACAGTATAGAAAGGATAATGAATCAAGCAGCATACTTTGTCCATCAGTTGGTGAAAGCTTTTGCCAAAAATAGAGGTCTTGAACCAGGAAAAGTATTTTTAGGTAATTCAAAAGGGAACCCAAAAGGTGCAGTGAAAAGTTTGCAAAATATTTGTTATAGTCGTGTTTACTAAGCTTGCAAAGTTTACAAAAGGTTTGAAAGGGTTGTTATTAGTAAGTGATTACTAACAATTGCCATTGGTGACCCTCCCCACCCCAATTGAGCAGCACAGTACAGTACAGTAAAGATATAAAAAAAATGTTGTGATTGTCCATTATGGTCATCAATACTTTTGCGATGATATGGATATCAATTTTGTAGTGTCTTTGGCAAAATCAAGTCCATGAGAACACAAATATAAAATTGATTTATCAGAATGGAATGTCCTGGCATGTCCTGATTCACGCAGAGTCACAGTCGGCAACTACACATATGCCTAGATTCTTCCTCGGCAGACTTGTAATGCTTTTCATTTTAACTGAAACTGGCTTCATATACTTTGACTAATTTTGACTAATTCCCAACACACTCATACTCGAAAATAATAAAAAAGGCAAATCAGTCATAAACCAGTAAAGCATGTGGTAAATGAAAACTATGGATGAATTTGAAATTTTGAATGCCAAAATACTTGTTCTTACAAATTAACAACCCATATTGTTTGAAACAGAACTGTTACATACTAACATTATCAACTAAATTTGAAAACCAAAAATTTATGAAGTGTGAAAAAAATTGTAGATCTCCTTAAAGCCAGTTAAAACTGCTAGTTAGATTAATGTTGCACAATTATTAGACAATCTTGAGAACTTCACTACAAGTTTAGACATAGGTCTTAAAGCTTTCATCATTAACTATTTATATTTAAGCCTAGGTTATTCTTCATTTTGGATGGAAGCTGTATATGTCTATGACCCTTTTAGCAGCCTATGTCAACAATTTTTGGTGACATCTATTCTTGACATAAGGAGGTTTGTAGTTGTTTTCTTGTGTAGATATGAAATTTCCAAAGATTGATTTTGTATATGAAATGCGATTGTCGACTTAAGATTTCTTGAAAACAGAGACAGTAAATAGAGAATCCATCAATCCAAAGAGTCCAAAGTATTTCCAATGATTAACGAAACTAAGTTTTGCAGGTTGGAACTGATTTAGCAACAATAGTTAGGAATATTCTTTTCTGTTTGCTCTCACAGTGCTAAGAGAGTAAACTCTTACTAATATCAGTTTTGATTTCAACCTGGGAAGTAGGTAATCTACTTTATTTAATGTTACCTAGAATTATTTAACAGTGTGTCAAAGGTTCAAGTCATTGAATAGTCCTTCCGTTTTCCTTTATTCGTAACCTTTTCTTAACCTTAGGTAAAATAGTATATATTCATAAAGGCACAATGAAATTTCCTGGTATGAAGTTTAATAAACGTTGTAGGGAAATTTAAGGATTATGTTCCAAAGAATAAAAAACAAAGCCAAACACCCCCAATTAATTGTGGTTTTCCAAAGTTTAACAAACGATAAAATTCTCTTGTAGTAGGTCAACAGTAAATTGAAAAAACAAAATTGTGGTTTTGTTTCTTCATTCAATAATAAGGCATGTGACACCAAAAAACTTGGCATTCTACACAAGGAAATATAAATTTGTTTTGTTGTTGTTGATATATTCTGCATTTTACCACATCTTAAATGATGTGGTAAAATAATAAAGGCAATAATAAAGGCATGTGACACCAAAAAACTTGGCATTCTACACAAGGAAATATAAATTTGTTTTGTTGTTGTTGATATATTCTGCATTTTACCACAACTTAAAATGAATTGGTAACTGAACAAACTAAGCCGCCCTCCAAGATTTTGTTTAAATCAATGAAGATTAGGGATCATTCACTTATTTCTTCTCAACAGAAACTTTTGATAATTAATTAGTATTAATCAGATGTAAGCAACAAAATGAGAAATTTCAGAGCTTTAAACATTTATGTCAATATTTGAAGTTGAGTCGACTAGCTAGTAAATTACATTATGTTATTTTAATATGGAATAGCATATGAAAGATTATCTGTGCGGCAACTGAAAAGTCCAATTTTCAAACTTGGACATTTTACATACATTTTTCATTGGAAAATATGACAAACTGTGATGTTGGCCATTTGTATATTTTTAGAAATGAATGCAATCATTATTCATTTATGACTATAATTATACCAGTAAGAATCAAAATGTGTCTGTTATGTAAGATGTATAAGTAATTTGGCAGGTTTGATATTGGCAAATGAAGGAAAAGGCTGTTTAAGGAGATGAATGAAATCAAGGATTCATGTTCAATCCTACTGTACTTGCTAGGGCAACCAATCACTGTAGTTCTACCTCTGTAATATTTAAGTTTGCATTTTTTGCTTTAATGCCATTTCTAATATCTTTTAACTTTTTAATTTCTAATAAATTTTTTTATTCCTCCACGTTTTGTAGCAGTAAGTGGCAGTGTGTTGTCTGTCTAGCTTACAAGTGTAAATTTTACAAAAACATGGATAATTCATACAGTTTCGCTTGATTCAGATGTCAAACTTTTCTTCCCTAAACAAAAGCTAGTTATAATGTTTTGACAGAACACAGAAAGCTGGCACCAATTAAAAACATCTATTACAGTGAAGTCTATAGAAACAAGACATTCTTCATCCAACCCCCTTTTATAAACCAGCTGGGCTTTTAGAGATTGCCAAAAAAAAAGGTTTTTTGCATTGCATATGGATTTTATTATTTTTGTGGAGCAATTATCCTTTATGTTGTCCCATTTCTTCTAGTCATTTATTTTCACCTGTCATATAAATGCAGACAAGTATGAAAATTTCACCTTCTTTCATTTCATATCATCCAGGTTTTATGCTCTCTAATTAAGTACTAAACTAATTTGTATCTGTTCTTGGCCTTGAAGCATGAAATCTGCTCATCTCAGGCCCCCCTGCTTGTTATTTCATCTGCGTGTTGTTACGGCCCGATATTACCAGTTGGCATAATAGATTTACGTTAGGAAGTGTTTACCTCGCAGACGAATCATGTCAAATTTTATTATCTTGTAATAATATTTTTTCAGCATCAGTCATATCACGTCTATCAACTTGTTGCTAGTATATGTATGTATAACGTGATCGTTCATCCACAATGGCAGGAACAGTGCAAAAAAAAAAGAAGAGCAATATTCTTGAATCAGCAGACAGGGGGAGGAATTGCCGCGTCTACTGCAGGAATCATGCACGAGATTTCTTCATACACCAGCTGCTTATTAATATTGACACTGTATGGCACAAAATTGTATCTTTGGTTCACAGTTTTGCTGCTTTATATCAAAGTTTACTGTATATTAAATATATCTACTGTGTAAACCTCCAATTAAGCAAACTTTGTGTAGATGATTATTGAGTACTATTTTGGCTCAAAAAAAAAATTCTTATATTCCTTCTGATTTTCTTTGCTTTTGCATCGAAACTCAGAATATGAATAAAGTACTGTTAAAATAGCTCTAAATTTCTCATATTAAACATACAGAATATTCTTCAAGAAATAATTTCAATTTTGATCAAATTAAACCATTTTTTAGCAATTGTCACCCAAAAATTGCTTATATAGCACTTGATTAACATTGCAATTGATTTGGAACATGTCTGTACAGTAGGTGACTGGAGCCATGCATATTAGCACCAGTTTTATCTTAAATTAAAGTATTTGCGATGTATGTAGATGTGTGTGACAACTCAGAATACAGGTGATCTGAATATGAATTAGTTAATGAAAACCTGCTGTTTTATGCATACATTAAATCCGCATTTTTATTTTAGGAAACTTGAGGGGCAGTGACATGATGTATGTAAAAACTAAAATGGATTCTAAAATTTGCAAAGGAAAGGATTTCTTTTTAATAGTAAAGCAAGTTAGCAACACTAATGAACAAAAATGCTGTACCATATGAGTGTACTTATAATTAATATTCACACTCATCAATATTTGAATGACTTGAAAACCAAGGTTCTAGCCAAGGTTAAGGCTTGTAACAGTAATTTCATGTTGAAAATAATCCTGCAGCAAATGAGTTTTAACCATCGTATAATCCCTCAACTTTCTATTAAAAGGTCATCATCTAATAAGAATAACCGAAACTATCGGCCAGCATTTACTAATACAGTATCATCAGAGTTACAATGCTAAAAAAAACTAAAAAAAAAAAAACTATTTTACTCAACCAATTATGTCCACACCGTGGCGTCAAATAATTATCTAGCTTTAATTAACCTACCAGTTAATATCTTTCCATTAGTGCCAGCCAACTCTATATTCTTCCTCTCATTGCCATATTTCTGAAGTGATTGCTGGTCTATTCAGCCTATAGTCTAGAGCTCATTTAGCCAGCATGTTTTTAATTTGTCGTATTTTTCTAAATAGTGAGAATGCTTGTGAGTATTAATGACAGGATAATAATTGCCACGAAGGGCCCTCGATGTGGTGAGCTTATACTTGAAATTAATAATTGCTTTCCCCGGTGCTGGTGTCACACTGCAAGTTGCACAATATGTAATATATGCGCCGTCGGTTACGTAACAGATTGCCAGAAAAAGGATCTGATAAAATATGTAAGTACCATTTAGGAAAACAGATATGCTGGCACTCGTGGTTGTTCAGAGCTCTTGGACATGTTTGATTAAACGGGGGGGACAATGAATTTGATTGTATATGCAGTTATGTAATAGATGGAAATTGTTATCGCAGCACGAAGAAAACTCTCATGTTTTTCGTGTGGTTTTCTCTCTCGGCCAAAGTTTACTGAGAACGTTGCCAAAACTAGCAAAAGAGAAACCAAAAGGAAAGGGAAAGAATAATATTTTTTTGATACTGAAAACAAACATCAAAATGGACACCAGAATTATCAAAAATATTAATGTGTAATATGGCATCATAGTGGGATGATTATTCATCATATAGTATGTATTGTGGCATTTGAAATTCTGACGATACTAACAGTGTGAACGGCATCAGTTTTAGCCGTTACATTGGTTATCTTCTTTGGGGTAGTGTATCCTCTGGTTAGATGAGAGAAGAGAACCCAAGCATACAATCATTCTTTATTTCTAAAAAACTTGCGGAATATGTTACTCTGCAAGACAAATGAGTCAGAACAATAAATATAATGAACCTTGGCTCGCTGTGAAATTTTTATTTACAATTTGTTTAAAAACACACCTGTTTGGCCTCTTTTGGTAATTTCTGATGTTGCTTATTTCGGCCAACATCATAACTCCTCCCATGTGATATGTGTAGTGATTATTCAGAGATGCTCCCGTAAAAAAGAAAAGCAAAAGAAAAAAAAAAAGTCTGACTGGTTATTTTAGACTGCAGACTTCATCTGAGATCAAATGAAAGGTTAAAATTAAAGAAGGGGCAAGGAATTAGATAAGTTTGCCCCCTTTGTGTGCCCTCATCTGAGTCTAGATGGCAAATCCAGAAAAAGAAAATTTCCATCTTCTGTAAGACTGACATCCTTCCCGGTAGATAAGATAAATGTCTTGTTCGTGATTTATCGCCATCTGCCGTGCCAGCATTATTCTAAGAGGAGGCATTTATAAACAGAGGCATAACTGGCACATAGCAGATAACACAGGCAGAAGTACGGTACCCCCGTCTTCTTGAGTACATTCATATTCGCAGCTTTGGTTATGATGTCCGCAGCGAAGACTTTCGGACGATATCGGCTATCATCTGCAGGCGTCAGAAATTTGGCAACTCTTCTTACGGAAAGAATAAACTGTGGAATGTTGAAAGCAGAGGAGGAGGAGATGCAAAAACTAAGTTTGAAAATAAAATCTTGACCTCAATAATACTCAATTTTTGTTCTTCAAAGATTTGATCCAAGTATTCAGAGGCTGAAAGGGATATTCAATTTTTCTATGCTTTTAGATTTCTTGTCTTGTTTTCATAAACCTTCTATCAGGGGGCCAGAATATTTTTGAATTGGGGTTACCGTATCAAACAACATGATTCAAAAAATAAAGAGAGAACCGGAGAAGACGAGAGATGCAGGCTCAGCTATGAGCTGGTCAGCCGAGGAGACAATTCCGCTGACAGCTGGTCTCTCTTGAGAAAGGTCAAAGAAAAGTTTGGGGTACGAAGGGGGCCACATAACTTTTTAGTATGAATAATATTTACATACATGTGCTATAAGGAAGGGGTAAATGTTTTCCATTCTGAATGCCACAGAACATTAAAAAGTTGCAAATAGCAAATGGTAACCCTTCCACATTACCTCATTGGTTTTGGTCCTTTTATAACATCACCATTTAGTCAATCAACAGATGGAGGAAAAATTACTGTAGTTGACTATTTGTTACCTTTATACAATTTTTGTAAGTAGTTAGTGCATCCAAATGTTTCAATATCAATGTACATTGATAAATATGTACATTATGTTTTAAGTGAAAGTGAAAATCAATTCTAACATGCTACAGACTAGGAAATAACAAAATAATAGATCCAGGAGTTAGCAGGGTGAACTGTACCTTGGGTTCCCAAGTTTCTATAAAATATGGTATGCTTCATTATATAACTGCTGAGAGTTACAATTTCAATGAAATACATGCTCGTATTGTCAACCATGTATGATTTTCTTACCGGATCTATGGATCTTTAAGTTGTGGAGTTTGATGTCACTTTTACTTAACTCAGTTTTTTTTTTGTGGGAAAAATAGTGATTCTTGAGTCTACTTATTATTTTTTTTTAAGCTGTACAAAAAAGTATATCCCAAAAGGATATCCCATTGGCAAACAATGTGACACTAAATAGAAGTACAAGGAGGAGAAACTGTTCCACTTTGCATGTTAGTTGAACAAGTTTATCATAAAGAAACAATAGTGGAAGAGCCCCCCCCAAAAAAAAAAAAGATAGGAAGACAAACAACTAATCATTGGTTTGTTCCTATTTGAAGGAATTGATGAAATCTATCATTCCTTTGTCATCTAATATTAATGAATAAAGTGCTAAAGCCTGTCCTCTTCCTCCAAGATATGTAATGGATATCCTTAATCCGTGTTCTGGTTTTCAAATCAATTCTTTTTGCAACATCCTTCCTTCCTTACCCTGTGAGGCAGGGCAAGATAAGCTGGGGTGGTTTTGTTTTTGGTATGCAGAATACCAAATGAAAAACCTTGCTAGACCAGTTTTTTTTTCAAAGCCTTGTACCTGTTTCTCATCGATTTTAATCCTACTTTTTCCTCTATTGACTGTGATCCGTTTCCATACAGTATTACCTCCAGCTCAGATATTGCTCACATTGCTCCTAGCTGGAAATATAATACTTCGGTGTCCTCTTGACAAGATTGATAAAAAAGAAACAGTTTTGTGTAAAGAGAAAATGGTTACGGGTTAAATAATTGCATTTTCTAACAATTCAGTCGTTATCAGGTAGGATAATATTGTAATAGTGATACATTGTACTCTGCTAGAATGATGGGAATGAACAGAGCAGACTATACGTGGAGTAAAAAAGATAAGAAGTTCTTTCAAACTAGAAACTTTCGAAAAGCCTGTTTATTGAGATGGTACTGTATCCTCTTCAACTAGGAATGAATGCAATTTAATTAGTGAATGAAAATGCAAGAGCAACTAAGTCCAAGATAACTTTTATGCATTGAAAGTTTAAGCATTTAAACTGTTCCCAATGCAAGATGTATATATGGATCAAAGGTTGCCAGAGTGATTTATGCTTATTAATAGTTTTGCATCGATGCAAAATTAATTTTTCTGATTCAAGCTTCTGGGCAGAAAAGTTTATTGCCATAGTAGATTGATGACTTTGTTAAATTCATGAAACTACAATTATTAAATCAAAGGTCAGTCAGTACCCCCTAAGGAATTTTGTGTCAGAAGCTCCACTTTTCAAGGTACAGTTATAATAATATTAAGATAAGTAAAAAACAATAGTATTTCAGATATAATAATAATATCACGTTTTTGTGAAGTTGCTATGACTTAAAGTAGTTTTTTAGTAGTATTTTAAGTCATAGCATAGTGTTTGCTTTGAATAGCATAAATATTGTGTGACGTTGTTTTTCATACAATAAACTTTAATGGTTCCTGAGTTATCTAGCTATGAACAGAGAGGTATATATAATGTGGAGGGAGGGAGGGGGTGGGGAGGTGGCTGGGGTGAGATCTGAAGTCCCAAAGGAAAGTTAATATCACAATCTAGTACAACCAAATTCTCTACATGTTTCAGATGAAATATCTATGAGCAGTGTGAATATCATGTTTCTATCAGATCAAGGTTAGGAAACCTGTTTGTACTGAAAATACACCAGTGCTTTCAAGCATGATATGGGAGGACAGTTAAGAGAGGTATTATCAATTTATCAGTAGAACTTGTCCGAACTGGCTGCTTTTTTTGACCGGCGAGCTTTATGTGAAGCTATATTATGGCAACTGGTTATGTTATTGTATGTTTCGGACAGTTACACAACTGATTACGAAAGTAGTCCGCAAGATTAGGGGTCAATTATATTGTTTTGTAAAATATGTTGAGGAAAGATCATGTTACGTGACAACAAGTTTGCTATGAGCCTACATATATTGATTGTGTTGTTGAAGATTGTATTTTGGCTTCAAACTGAAAGTGAATCTGCAACTACAAGCCATATCAATACTTGCAATATCCTCCTGAAAAGAGGAAATACTTCAAAGCATTTACTGCATCTATTTTGAATTTAACTTGATAGAAACAGTATTCTCCATACATGCAAAAATTTCCCAGGAAGTAATCTGCGAGTTCTATTTACTCCTATTTGTATGTACAGTTGTGGGTCTGTTACAGGAACACTCAATACTTAAAATTCCAAACCAGTACAGTATGTAAGCCTAACTTGGCCAAGTTTGACTTGAATTATTCTTGAAAACTTATGAAATATGGATAAATTTCTTCTAAATTTATGAACTTGTATATGAACAATAGAAGGACAGACTGCTCGTCGTAGATCATATTATTTACTTGTTTTACTATTGTTCACATTTATGAATACATTTCTATACAGTAGGAGGTCATCTTAAAAATAACAATCACTTTGCTATCTTATTTGAGTAGTACTGTAGTATATTATATATATTCTTGGTAGAATGACCATAACATTAGGGATAGCATGGACACTACCTAGTACCTACTGCATCATCTTATCATGAATTCCCGATTAGGTGGGTCTCAAACATGAAAATTTGTGTTTAATATGAAGTTGCAAGGCTTTAATGGTAACCTGTTGTCTTAGAACTTGTATCCTAAAGCATGTTCTATGAGCTGTGTATCAAGAGCCTTTCTGTGTTAGTTGACATTACGTTTTATATGATACTATACACATCATATTTCAAATGGAGGTGAGATTAAATCTTCCCAACTTTCTAATAAACAGGAGATGTGAAAGATGTTTTGACATATGATACTGTAGGTTTTCTGGCCTAACAATTATTATTACTATTTTTTTTTCCGGTGTCAAGTAAGTACTGTCAAAAAAAGTTGTGTTTGGTGGTTCTGTTTGAGAAAGGAAGAGTGGTATGGTATTTTGAATTAGCAACTCTCTTCCATAGCCAAAGGTAATAAAAAGGCGATATTTTGAAAATCCTTGTCAAAATTTATGGACAAAATTAGCTCACCTAATGTAAGATCATGTGTTGGGACTTGATGCTCTGTGATTGTGAATTATTGTCACGGTTCTAATGATAATGTTATAGCTATTCTGCGTTGACCTTGCCCCTAACCATCCTTTAAAATAAAGAATCTGTAAGAAACCACCGTTTAGGTTTCGCCAAAGATCTGTTCCTGATGAAGTTTTTTCTTGCTTCTGGCTGTCTTTTGTATATGAAAATATTGTCCCTGAAAATTAAACAATTCAGTGTCTTAGGGGCGT
Source organism: Apostichopus californicus (assembly GCA_020650975.1). Taxonomy (NCBI): domain Eukaryota; kingdom Metazoa; phylum Echinodermata; class Holothuroidea; order Aspidochirotida; family Stichopodidae; genus Apostichopus; species Apostichopus californicus. The sequence goes on from JAIPMN010006348.1 coordinate 16,126, forward strand.
TTTTGTGCCTTCATGATGTAATGACATGAAACTGTCCTTGATAGATGGTTAAATTTGAACAAGTATGTTTTTACAAGCTGGAAACAGATCATGTGGTAATTAACCTCCGGGTAGCTGTGATGATGCTATCCTGAGAGCAATACCTGTAAACTTTATCTGCTGTCAGCCGAGCCCCTTTTTTTTTTTACTTGTTCCCCTGGAGACCCAAAAAATAAAATAATAAATAACAAATGTAAGAGAAAAAGAAAAGAAAAAACACATTGTTGATAAATTTCCTGTGGCGTGAATGTCAAGTAAATTTTTTTTTTACCAAGCATACAAGTATCTGTTAAAACATGTTTTGTCTTACGGACTTCATAGTGGGGCTTAAAAGTAGAATATAGTTTTGCCGTGAATTTCTTCACCGA
>JAIPMN010006350.1:0-14602 GCA_020650975.1 Apostichopus californicus
TTATCACACTAAGCATGGAAGCCAAACTATCAGTCTGTAGGCCAACGTGATTGTTGAACTTTGAATGAGCTACTATGCGAATTTCAAGTTTTGAACGATGTTTCTCCCGTTTAGAATTTGATGCTGTTCTTTAGAGTTTTCTTCGTTCCATCAGTATGTATACACCACAGGATATAGAAGGAATAGTCAGTGAGGAGGTATTCATGTTGCATATTTGAACAGTGTGCGTTGCAAGTATACACGTGTCAGCAATACTGGGTCTTGAACTCCTTAAATTAGAATGTAGCCGAACCTCACACTTTGTGGGTTTATATGCATTTATATTTTTGCCCCATTACCGTTAACATCATAACTGAATATTCATAGACCAGATGTTACAAATCTGATGAGACTGTAAGTATAAGTATGGGATATCAGAAGTTCAATAAGGGTGACAGTGGTATGTGTAAATCTAGCCCGCGAAGCCAATGAATTTTAACGATGAGGGTAAATGCCCGCATGTATGATGCACTACTTGATCTGTTTCGGTGGTTTTTGTGTGGTGTAAAGGTTAGAACTACGAAAATAACAGTTGCTAATATGAAAATGAAATCAAAATCAGAGTACTATACAAGAAATGGACAATATGACTTCACTTTTGTTTGACAATTTTGTTGGTAAGATCTGCCAACCTCAACACCGATGAGCGTCAAGCTGGGAATTTCCCTGTGTTGTTCATGTGATGCTACATCTGTTGTAACGATTCACGCCATACTATTTAAGACCAGAGGCCTGCTTTTATAACTTTTAAGCCAGTCCTTTTGTAACATAATTTGCATCTAAATAGGTCAATTAATGCCAATGGTCAAATTGGTGACAGTTATACAAAAATATATGCAGCAACTGTTTAAGGGTAGATGAAATTTGCATAATTTGCGTTCTTTTTCAAGTTTCCATAACTTTACAATAAAGTAGAGCATGTTGCAAGAGTTGTCTGATCAACCAAACATAAGTAAATAGTAAAGGGCACATATCCCTTACAATTGAGATTATGCATTGATCCGTGTATTGCCTTTTTGTCACATTCCTACACGTCGTGTACTGGGGATGAGATATTGCATTTTATCGACCATTTTCTGTGAAACATTGGTACTAAAATTGCTGCCAACCTCACACCCCTTGAGGTACTCTACTGAAACTTGGAAGATAAGTCTGACTGAATGTGGGGTATCATGGGGTGACACAAGAAATAAAAGGTTTTTTCACAGACTACTTCTTAATCATGCATAATGGTAAAATAATAAAAGTTCAGAGGTTAAAGATCAAAGGTCAATTAATCGACAAACAACAGGTTGGTCATTGGATGCGTATACGAAATGACAAGATAGCCCAAACCTTAAAACACAAGAAGGATATCAGGGGGTTTATGCCTATACAGTTTACTAATTAATGAAACATTTAAAGGTCAAAGATAAAAAAGGCGGAAGGACAAATTTATGCGGAAAGCGTTTCGTATAATATTCCTTAAACGTAAACCCGACAGAGTTCAAACTGTGGGTATGTAACCTACTTTGTGTCGGACGTAGTGTGTCACGTGACTTATGATTTCATAAGGTATAGGTCATATGTGAAATGTCAATTAACCATTTTGGCCATAACAATTGCATTCTAAGTTGCTGAAGCCCTCAAACCATGAGGTGTTTCAGACTCTGCGCATTTATAACGCATTAATGACAAGGATCACGTGATCAGAGGTCATATTTGTGTGATTTATGACGTCCATGGCTAAACGTCAGATGTAAAATAACCAAACCATTAATTAATGTAAACACGAAAGGTCACTGGATGGTCAATGGCCAATGGAGGCAAATGGATCAAAACTGGCCGTATTCAGTCACAGTTTTATTCCGGTATCTGGTTTTTAATGCTTAGCAAAATTAATGCAAATTATAACTTGGAGGAAAACTTATATCATACTTTTGCTGTTGTGCACATGTCAAATTATATGAAAGTTACAAACCAGGTAGGAATGATTTGCTTGAATGAATGTTTAAAGTGTATTAAAATGTAATACATAAAAGAGATCATTAAAAATCTTCATGTTTTTCCAACTTTGTGTGTCATAGTAATGACCTCATACTGATCAGACACCCAAATGTTTGGATGAGATCTGTAACTCCATGATGTGCCTGCTTGTTTTCTGTTGTGTTTTGTTCACTTTTTTCTGGGGTTTTTGTGGGTGTAATAGTGAGTGTTTCCTTAAAAGCATAATGTAATAATTTTACCTTTCTTACAGATTACTTGCCCACCTTACGCAATGCCGCCAAGGCAGGCTTATGGAGCAAGTCCACATACAGGTGTAGTTAATATGGCCATGCAACCAGCTCCAGTCGACGGTGGCAGTGTTAATGACGACCCTCCATCCTACCAGGTCGCTATTACTCAGCCTTACTTCTAAGAACAATTTTGAAAACAAACGTTATATGCGACTTTACACAGAAAGACAAACACTAATAATTATTTCTTAAATTTTGCATTACTCTTGTCAATGTCAATCCGAGCTCACATTCACTGTGTGGTGAAACCACTGTGAGTTTTGCAATATATAATTGATAAGTTACCAATAGATTAGCTTGTTAAAAGTTTAATCTTTTCTTATAAAATTGATATTATTAGCTTATCAACAACGAAACTGCAGTAATTGAAGTAATATTATCCGCATTTCGAAATAGGGGAAGGGAGGGTGAAGAGGGTTTTTGGGATAATCAACTGCTAATAGTATCCCTGTTTTTTTGTCGTCGCACTCTGAGATGTGATTTCCAAATTGGTACATTATAACATATTTGCAATTCCTATAAGACCGTTGTAGTTTCTATTGAATGGTTCAACAGTTTATTAAGCCGTTGTCTTTCTTAAATGCAGCTCTGTATGTTATGTTTGTATCCATAGCAAAGAAAGGAAATATTCGATACACAAGCAGGGAAATGACAGTGATATCATTGTATAATCGGTGACGGGAGATATAAAAAAAACCGTGTTATTAAGTTAATTGTTTGACGATACCATTTACGTTAGGTAATCGTACATGAAGTCTTATACTTTTGAGTTCTGAAAGACGTGTAACGTGTGTAGAACGTATTTCAGCACGTTCTTTATTTGCAGATTGAACCGCATTACATTCCATGCGTTCAGTACAACTGACATTACACAATAAGGGCTAAAGTGAAATTACTGAACCTTTCTTTAAGTGTGTCGTCATTTAAGTTACACTTACCAATTGGGATCTTCAGCCACGTCCTTAATTAAAAGAGGGCGCTGTCATATCGGTCCATTCTAGTGCCGCGAAACTTCACAAGTTACAGTCTCTTAAAATCACTCAGAATATTTTGGTCCGTTCTCTTTTTGCAGACTGAACCACATTACATCCCATGTGTTCAGAACCAGGGAAACAGACAAGAAAGGTTAATTAAAGAGCTTTAACAAGTTTGTAGTGATAGGTAAACAGTATAGATCACGCGCATTATGTCCCAAAAGTCGTATCTACATCTCAGTTAGGATTTATATGACAGCACCCTCGGTAAAATTGTTGAAGATCCCCATTACGTGTGCAATAGTTATACATATGTTCACACCATTAGATCTTGTTATTACGTTTAGAAAAATTGACTAAGTTCTCTGTAGTAAGAAGTTCATCAAATTGTATCTTTTTTGAAGAAATATTATTTTCTTCTGTGGTTATAAATTGGACAATTGTTTAAAAAAAATTAAAGACATTTTCGGCTGAAGTACCCTAATGCCATCATCTGTTCTGCTGTTGCCAGATGCACTTACAAAATATCAGAAAATTAAAAAAAAAAAATTCTTTGCGATACAAGATGCTATGAGGATGTGGTTTTCGCCAAACGATTCCGACAATTTTAGATATAGGGATATGTTCTGTTAAGATAATGTAACCATCATTAAATAAAGATAAAAAATAAATCCACGCTGTTGATTGAAGACCCTATCTCTCAACATATTGTCTTACACTCGAGATAGTGTTGATTGATCTTGACTGACTAAACCCTGCTTCTATACTCTAGGAAATGGATCACAGTAGCTGTACGTGATATAAAATATTAAATTGTCATTCAAAAAGTTGACCATCCTATTATAATCTTCTATTAGCTTGACAGCAACATGCAACTTATTTATATGATTCTCGTAAGAAGCACATTCCGGGTATTGGCAACGAACACAAACTAGACCAAAGAAAAAGTTTTTTTTCACAGAGGAACGATAGTATCAATCTTGAACCTGTTAACCAAACTCCACTTGCTTACATATTGGCGCTTCGATTGGGTTATATCCTTAAAAAGACAGCAAAAATGAGGTAAACCAGTATTTGACCAATGCGGTTTAACAAAGCAACTGGTTACACTACCTCCACACAGTAAAAGCTCGAATATCTACCGCAATGATATCATGAACACCAGGCTCATGACTGTGTATCTATGTGTGTACATGAGACAAAAGAAATTCCTGTCACCTGCAGTCAAACAATATAAAGATCATTACTCATCCGTTGTCCAGATAAAGGGATTAAGTAAGGGAAATGTAATAGGCTGTATAGTTAATACAATATAAAACAAGTTCGTGTGCACTTGTAATTCATTCAGACTGAGGATTTGAACAAAGGAATCACAAGTATACCCATATGTCATTTGAAAAGAATCACCACCTCTTCAGAATAATTACATTGGTTAAGATGCTTTCTAAGGATTGTGTCATTATTATTGTGTAGTCACCAAAGTGTGATATCAAAGACTATTTTCATCCACAAAGTATACTAATACAGAATATGCAAAGTTTTGTCTGGAATTTGCACTTCAATATAGGTGAGCTTCAGTGGAGAGATATTTTTCAGATTTCTCTCCAGTCACTTAGAGATACTAAGATTCGATACTTTCAGTTTCGCTTTATACATTGTATTTTAGGTACTAATTATTTACTTTTTTTAATGAATAAGGAGGATAATCCACGGTGTACGTTCTGTGGTGAAAGAGATGAAACGTTAGTTCATTTATTTTGGGAGTGTAATGTTACCTCCAACTTCAATTTAAATGTTGAGCAGAAAATATTAAATATACAATTTGTTTTCTCTAAGCAAGATATATGTTTTGGTTATCGTCTTCAAGTAAAACGCACTATGAATTTCCTTATCTTTCATATGAAGTATTATATTTATCAGGAAAAAATGAACAGTGGTATTCCAAATACAAATGCATTCTTCAATAAGTTTAAATTCTTACTAAAAGGTGGAGAAATATCTTCATTAGTGCAAAACTCGCTCTCCCATTTCTTACAATAACCTTTATGCAACATTTTCTAGTTGTTCTTCTCTTTTTGATGTTTAGGTTTTCGGAGGCACTATTTATTTGTCCTGATTCAGTTATACCTTGATTAGCGTGGGAATGTTTATTATTTATTTCGAAATTGGTATTACTCTAATATACTTGGTTAATCGATCACTTTATTTTTCACAATTATGGTCTGTATTTAAGAAATAGCTATTGTTTATTTACGAAAATGGAAAAAAAAAATTGTACATTGAATTCAAAGTTTAAATAAAAGATAGCAGATTTTTTTTTTTTGTCTGTCCTCAGCTACCTTGTGTGATCAATCATGGGTAGGATAAAAAAATAAGCTATATACATCATCACATAGCATAACCATTTTAAAGCCCCATATACTCAAATTACACCATCTCAAAGTATTTTCAACAGTGATGGCAGACGTTATTCGACCCCTCACCCCACAACCACACAAACAATACTAGATCATATCATCGGGTAACTGAACGAAACTGCAAATGTTTGCAGCACAGTCCCTGTATCATAAATACCCATTCTGTTGTGGGTAACCCGTGGCAGAAGCTACTAAATGGCCAATTACTTCTCCCTGCCACTTATAACTGAGCCAGAGATCTGCTCACTCAACGAGTTACCCGATGGAAGAGCCACGGGTATGGTTCATTACCACTATCAGACATTTTCTGTGGTGTGGTTCACATACCAGAAACCCGTAAGACGTCACCCGTCACAATCCCCCCTCCCCAAATTACCAGAGAAGCTCAACGAATAACCCCATCAACTGATAAATATGCAGCATATCACCATGTAGCATACAGGACTATTGCCAGAAATTTTCTATGCTAGAGTATACCGCTGCTATGAGTCATATTCAGCAACACCCCACTTGCCCTAGCTCCATCCACTGAGCTACATCAACACAGTGAATAACTGAATGTAACATATTGCAAAATGTTCAGCTTACCAACAAGGAGTATTGTGGTTGGGTACCCCTTTCAGACGTTCCTAATTCCTTATTGCCACTCACTGCCCTGGACCTTTCCCTCCCCATTGTATACACAAATAATTCTGGTACATGTAGGGATATGCTACTCAAATGACAGGTAGGGAAACTCTGCATTTCCCTGGTGTATGGATATAGGTCTGACTGTCTAGGAAGACAACCCACAAACTATGCATGGGTTGCGAAACATTTCTACTATAGGTCGGGGGATTTCTCCAAACGTCGAACATTCTATTTACAGTTTTCAGAGATCAAATTTGTATAAGTCCGTGGTCCAAGGTAGCTTTCACCCATTCGCGAATCGATTCTGAGGGTAGGAGTCTGTTTGGTTGGCATGGTTTAGTCCTCGTGGAAGATTATTGGCCTAAACGTTTGCTGACCATTGTTCATACAGTAACCAGCTGTAAATATAGCGTTTAACGTCACGCTGGTCTAGTTTAGTTTTATGTTGAAGGGGGAGTGGACGTTTATGGGCTTCTGGCAAGGGTACCCACCATAGAAATGTATGATGCATGTGACTATGTTGGAAAGTCTTAGAGTAAAAGTTTGATGAGTTACTCAATGCTTTGATGTAGTTCATTTGGATTGGGGAGGAGTGGGGGCGGAATATATGTAGGTAGATCCATCACACCATTTTTCTTTGGAGGGGGATAATTTTAGGAACCCCATTACCACATACACCACAGGAATCTCGGCAGACGTCCAGTTCTTTTTAATTTGATATATTGTAAACGTGAGCTCTTTACAAAGAAACCTATAAGTGGACGTATAACTGCATTCATAGTCTATAGTCAGAGACGTGCACATGATTTCAATATCATGTACAATCATTCGTTCATTCTCTGTTTAGTTGCTTACATCATTTTGGAAACAGTTTGGGAACCAAGATTTGCTCAATTCCATGACTAAATCACTTTAGACTTAAAAGGAGCCAAACGTTTGTAAAATAGATCTTTTAGCCTTGAGTGTGTGGTTTACATTTAATGCATGTGTTACAGGACACATTAATAGCTATATACACACACTAACAACCCAAACTACAATTGCACACGCAAGCAAGGTCGAAACGTTGTTATCGTGACGTATCATGCATTAACCTGCAAACTTGATTCAGCAAAGTTTTGAACTTGAAGAACCCTTTTATCTCTATTAACGAAGTGTAGAACAGTATATTCCACAGCGGAAATTATTCACATTTACTTTGCCGATGCAGACACTGATTTATTCAGTTATCATTATATATTTTTTTAAGTCAGGTAACTGACCGGTAAAGGGCTGATCCAATGTTTCAATCTATGACCCTTTACTCAGTTAAAACGTTATGTAGTGTATCAAACAACAATGCGTTTACAATATTCAATATTATTATATTATTTACAAAGGACCGGTGAGAATTTTTGCTTCACTTAATTAAAAAAAAAGTAGTTAAATATGAATGCAGGTATATAAACATACGCTTTAATACGACATGAAACACCAGCTCTAAATGAAAAAGGATAACAATAATTGCCTTCAAATATATTTCTAGACTACCAATCGCTCTCTTATAAAAAAAAAAGACGTTTGGTAACGATTTTATGTAGTATAATAGGCATATATTATTATGGAACAACTCAACATTGACCATCTCTTATCGCAACAAACATTGTATGTTAACGGTATGAACGCGTAATGGATTTTTCATTCGGCAAGATCTGATGAGGCAGAAAGTCATTCAGCGGTATCAAAACAATTGTCACATATTGTGATACAAGGCTGTATGTCATTCTTTAATATATTTTGCCACGCCCCTATGAGGATTAAATCCATTTCCTTATTATTCGCCATTGAGATAGAAATCGTTAATCTCTGCCAATGAACGATTTAACTCCTTAAAACTTCTTAAACGCTGGAAAATTTAAAGTTCACCGTCGGCGCCAAACATTAATTGACGAATGTTTTATTGTAATTTAGTTACCATCTGAGTTATGTTCTTTAACATATTGGCAGAAGAACAATGTTGTTGCCTGAACATTTTGCCAAATCAAGCATTGCATTAGGTCATTTTAGTTCATGTTTTGAGCGGATATACTTTACTGAAATTGTGGTATGAATCCTAATGAACAGCAAATCCTGTTGTTTGTTCTTCAATATGTATGTGCATTGTGTACAGTGCTAAAGCTAAATGCATGCGTTTTCATGTGCAGTTTGATTATTTTAAAGAAATAGCAAACTCTAGAACTGAAAATTGTTCAATACATTCCTACATCTTTATAAAAAGTAAAAAGCAGTTCCCTGTCCTTCATCAGCTGTTCCTTGTAAATATTCTTATTGTTGTTTTATTCAGAAATATATGTTTCCACAACAGTACCTCTAAGGACAGTTTCGCTGCGTTTCGAAGGTGATCCCTTTTCCCACATTTTTAATTAAGATGTTTCTAGAAGCCTGAGTAATCAATTAATTTATTAAGTTTTAAAAAGTTATGCAGCCTGTACGTCCAAGCTATTTCCACAAAATGTAAGTTTTTATTATAGTTAAGTCGAAATAGAACAAAGGGTTTTTAATCATGAAATTACGGATTCGAATCAATCAATCTATCCTATCAAATATAAAACATATTTTCCCTGCGTAAATGATGGTAAGATGGAAAAATTAGGTTATAATCTTTGAAACACGTTATATATAAACTGGTTATTGTCTGTGGCCATATATAAAATATATTAAATGCCACTTTGTCTGTTGTGGATCGGGAACTGTTGGGTCCTGTTGGTGAACATTCTATATAATATACATGAACTCCACGTTCTTTGTTACTATAGCCGACAAAGCTGTATTGTCCACAGTTTTTCTCGTCCTTTCCTTCGCTCTTGGATGCTTGGTTGTTATCGGAGTTTCACGGCTTCACAAATGTAATCTCTTCTGATTGGGACGTTTGACTTAATGTTGAATCTTCTCGTCAACTATAGGAGCTTAGGGGTGCTCACATATCTTTTTTTATATATATTTTATGGCCAAGAACCATGGAAACTATGACCATATTCCTTCAAATATACAATCTATCCTATCAAATATAAAACATATTTTCCCTGCGTAAATGATGGTAAGATGGAAAAAAATAGGTTATAATCTTTGAAACATGTTTCATATAAACTGGTTATTGTCTGTGGCCATTTATGGCAAGACACAGGGGTATATTAAATGCCACTTTGTCTGTTGTGGGTCGGGAACTGTTGGGTCCTGTTGGTATACATTCACACATACTTTGTTTTGTTCCTCCCACAAAAAAAAGAGAACGGTGGTAAACTTCTACAAGAAATCATGTTATTGGCCTTTATCGTACTAGATTGGCATATATTCGTTTGGAATGTTCTTTCGTCTAGGTTTTTATTTGAAAGAAAGAAATATTGCGTGATTCAGAATCCTGGTGACTTTCAGCAATACCATGAGGTCGATAATGTTATCAAAGATTTGTAGCCTTAACTTATATGTTATTATAAGGCATAAGGCATAATTTACAATTCAACCTCCATATCTCCTATGTCTTATTTTCGTGCTGATTCAGAAGATGCTACGAATGCTTTGGGTTGCATTATCTCATGTATTTATGGCTATGGTACCTATCATACATTGTAATGAACACGACGTAGCACCTAACAACTTTGAATCTAACCAGCTGTCTATCAAACATTTAATTTAGCGTTCAACAGTAATTGATACTTCCTTCGTGGTTAATCAGTCTCATAGAGTAGTTAAAGACATACTGTGTCAGTATTAGTATTGACAGCCCTATAGTAGCCTACATCGTCAATTAAAGTGCTAATCGAGAATGATGATTCTCTATGCATCTGCAGAAATTGAAATAATTCAAAATGCTAGGGCATTGGCACGAAGCACATTGAGAAATATATTACTGCACGTGGCCTGTACCATGTAACAATATATATCTGATGTGTAACTATGGGTCAGAATTTCCAGGCAACACAATCGCTTAAGTGTTTAAAGGCATTGGTTGAAATGGTTACATTCCAATATTTCATCCCTCGGGTGCATTACATGATAGACTAAACCCTCTTAGTTGTTCCAAATATATTTGTAGTATTATTCACGGTAGATATTTGAGAGAAAGGAAATGGCCGTTAATATCATGTCTTTTCAAAATATACCAATCACGCAAAACTCCTATTGGAGGTAAGGAGGAGACTTCAACAAAAATAATTGACAAAACTTGAGCTGAAAAAGGATTTGGCTGTTACCGAAGTGGAGTCTTGCACCCACCGGCAGCTACACCCCCACCGCCGTTCCCAGCCTCCCAAGTTTCTTCATTTCCGTCACCATTGACATTGCCACATCCTCCTTTGATAAACAAATCGTCGGACGAAATGATGACGAATTCTGTGGACATAATAAAAGACTATACCATTATTAGTCGAAGTTAGGTAAACAAAACTTCAAGCTTGGACATGTATGACTATGACCATCCTCAAGCTTACTCAGTGTAGATAACAGCAGTTGCCAAAAGGGTAATACGCTTAATGTCAAGCAAGAAAATGATATCACAGGTTATTACCAATCATCACTGGACGCTGGAGGTACAAGATGCAGGTGACAATAAGCAAGTTGTAAAACAGACGTTGTATATGACCAAAGCTATAGCTAAACCTAGTTTTGATCAAAATGACAAAGAAACAACCGAGGATATTGAGAGTAACATTTACTCTATTCCAATTATCGTCGATCTAGCCGACAACGCCAATATGAAGCCGTCTTCATTTGCATTCGAAACCAAGAATCAGATGATGACAGATTAATCGTAGAATACCATATTGCTTATGAAATACAAAATGGGTTAGGCTCAAAACCATCTTCGATTCCGTAAGTTGTGGACGGTTCCACAATGACCTCGTTAAACAGGCTTATATACCATTTTGATAACACCAACTGAGATTTTTGTTTCAGTTTCAATAGAAAAGCTTTGTTTGATAGAATTTCAGTCGAGCAGATTGAAAAAGAATAACCAAATGATTGTCTGGGAAACGTTGAACGAAGCACCTTTTAATAAGTACCAACCGTAACTTTGTTGGTAAAGAATCCAAAGAACTATATAGCAACGACAAAAAAAGTCGTGACGGACAACATTGCTTATAGAAAGTGAAATACGATTGTTCCACATTCCACATAAACTTCCGTTTTCCGTTAGTTCTACAAAGTCCTGGTTACTTGGCGACAAGCTGACATACCCAGGTGATGAAAATAATCACCGGGAAGTATCGTTACTTGGCAATGAAGAAAGCAGATATAAATATCATAACTAATTATGTAGTCTCTAACTGACAGTCTGTTTGGTAGATATTAGACATGAATGAAAACATGGAAATGTCATTCGCTTTCAAGACGACACCAATGTTGCTGAGAAATAACGACGAAATCACGACTTCCACAGTTAATATTCCACATAATGAGATTTACTCTCTAAAGTCTTGACGAAAGTACAATGGCCAATACGATACTCGTCTTCAAATTACCTTCTGTAGAATACACAACTGAACACTATGAGTTCAAGATTACTACAAGGAATGATTCAAAACAGTTCTTAGGATGATATGATTTGCAGAGGGTGAATTTAACATCGAGAAAAGAAGAAATTGCTGAATTAACATTAATATCGATATTAGGAGAGTTTGAAGATAGGTATTCTTGTTAATATTCTTTGCATGGATGTAGTTTTGCACTTGCAGCGCCTTGAAACCATGATGTAAATTACTGGAAAGTTGTTTACCAAAGACATTTGCACAATTTGGTTATTTCGCATCAATAAATACTGGCCAAAAGGAGAATACAATAATTAATTAACTAATCACTTTGGCTCCGTGGATTACATTTTAATATATACTAAGTTATTATGTCTGGTAGTTATTCATTATAAAAAGATGGGTGCCTAGTGGGTGTCTAATAATGCATATATGCTTATATATATTCTAGATATTGCAGATTCTCATTGTCAATCCGTTTATAGGTCCGGTGGATGAAGGCTACATACATCACTTGAAAGAGTTTTCTGCCGTACAGTTGACCATATTAGAAGAATTCATCTGTCTTTAGCAGATTCCAAAATAATGCTGAGGTTCGTGTTTTACTTTAAGGAAACCGTCTCTGTTGCAATTTATCTCCACTGATTGCGGCCAATTCTTGATTTTGCAGTTTTCTAATCCCTGTTATAAATTTGGTGAATCGTATTCTATTGTGTATATGATATCTGTTAATCTATTTTTTCCGACTGTCTAATGCAGCCCTTCATATAAAAACTTGGGACAACAGACAACGTCACTGGTCAAGGATTTTTTGGAAACTTAAGTATTCCTTAGGAATGTTAATATGACCTATGATTTCAAGATGATATCAACTGCATGCATTGTGAAATGATATGTCAATCTTCAGAGAACATCGTTTCTCCGTCTACAGCTTCTCCTTGGACAGTTTTTTTATATTCAAAATTTAAGATTTTTCAAATAATTGTTTATATTGCGTCTTTGGATATATTTCTCAACGACAAGAAAACCGATTTGATGCATAGTTCGTCACGGGTCTGTAATGTCACTCCTGAATCTTCTGTTAAGATAAGCGATTCTTGTAAATCTCCCGTTCCCTCTGTTAAGATCTGGGTGATATTTGTGATGATAAACTTACATTAGTGCCCCATGTAAATAACATCTGCCGCTCTGCTTCACACACTGTCGGAAAAATTAACCAGTTGGTCTTCCTGCTTATACCTGCTTGCTTTCAGCGCATTCAAAACATCGCCGCCAGATTAGTCTCCCTCACAGATAACAGATCCCACATCAACCCTATTTTCACCAACTTCACTGGCTTCCTGTTTCTGAAAGAATAAAGTACAAACTTTTCACTCTCACTTACAAGCCATCCATGGTGAGCGTCGTTTTCAATGTTTTGGCCCCATACTCTGGAATACTCCATTACCCACATTAGGAATGCCCCTACGATTGACAGTTGTAAAAGCGTCTTAAAAACTCACTTATTCACGTGCTACCCTCATTGGACTTGTAGTTTTTTTCAATCCTTTCGTGTTATCTTTAAGTTTTTGTTCTACTATGCTTCATTTTTGTACTCATTTCGTTTCTTGTAAAGAGAGCGTCGGTATTATGCGCTATATAAATAAGTATTATTATTTTGTATTATTACTATTATCTAAGAGTACGAAAGCTCCATCATCCACGGAAATGGAGGGTTATCTATTTATATAATAAAAAATGAAAAACAGCTCGAACATGAAACTTTTTACAACGCTGGTCTCCGGTGGTGTTTATTAGTGTTGTTAACTCAGGTCATTGACTTCAAATCGAATCAGACTCGAATCATATTTTTTTGTACCTGTGACATGACTTGCTGGCAGATAAATGACTCGAAAAATTGATTTGGCGATAAAATCAAATAACTTGGTCTAACTTTACAAAAACGAAGAAGACTTTTCGACAATATTATATTTCTTCTTATGCATATGTATTTGTGATTGATATTAACTAAGTTCATGGACGATAACTATTCTTTCTGAGCTATGGTCACGTGTTAACAAGACGAATTGGAAAGCAAAAGCGAGTGACTCTGAAGTAATAACTTTCATATTACGTTCGATAATGTATGTGAACACTATATTAGGCCATTTAAGAGTCAACTTAGCTGAAATAAAGTTGTTTCCTTGTATTGCTGCAACAACTTGAGAGTACAGCAAACTACTGAGAGCAACCATCCTTCTTTTGTTCATCTGGTGAGTAAATTTATTGCTGCCAAATTAAATTAAATTTATGATATATTTGTAATTTCTTTATTTTTTTACTGCTTAATTGTTTGCCATGTTAGAAAAGGGTCCACTTGGTACGCTACCTTTATATATTAACATCAAGGCCAAGGTTGAGGCTATTGACAAATATCCAGTCCCATCTACGAAAAAGCAATTAATGCGATTTTTAGGTATGGCTGGGTACTATAGGAGATTTTGTCGGAATTTTTCCGATGTTGCTGCTCCGCTCACGAATTTATTGAGTAAGAGCACAAAATTTGTTTGGACAGAGAGTTGTCAAAATGCTTTTGATAAAATCAAGGCAATCCTAATGAGTTCCCCTGTTTTAAGAGCTCCAATTTTTTCTAAGCAGTTTACGTTAGCAACAAACGCAAGTGATTTTGGTGTAGGCGCTGTTCTCTTACAAGTCGATGATCACGGTGTCGATCACCCAGTGTGTTATTTTTCTAAAAAGTTCAATTCACATCAAAAGAATTA
>JAIPMN010006352.1:0-11343 GCA_020650975.1 Apostichopus californicus
CAGCTAAGCTGTGGATGAAAGGATTCTAGCATCGAAGAAAAAGACAAAAAATCCATAATGTACGTGAAATGGAAGGTGACAATGGAAAGGATTTCTTCCCCTTTTTTTTCTTTGGCCAAAAAAAAAAAAAGTAAAGGAAATATAATGGGGAGACCTAGGGATAGTTATTTAACAGCATATTTTAGGACAATGGGAAGGGATTATGTGAAACATGTGGTAATCTGTTAGGTCATTGCTTGGATTAATAGTAAGGCTTTGTTCAGTTAATCCTCTAAATCCCAATACACAGTGCTATGCATTCAATAGAGTTATCAGTCGATAGGGTATTCAAGGTGTCATTCGTACAGTACAGGAGGTCGAGCTTTAGACTCTGTATGTGGAGGGTGGAGAGGGAGAAAGGGGAGGGGGGTGAGAGGTTCCTCATGGGAGACAGCCTGATTCTTTAATACTCTCCCGGAAAGATCTACAATGATATGTCTAGTTGTACTCTCTTGTACCAGGTTTGGTGTCTATTTTAATATCAGCCAGAAGATGATTACTTTTTTATTATTTTACAAGGCCATGCAAGTCACATGGTGCCTTAGTGAGGAGCCGATTGGATTACTACAGTACAACTGTATGTACACTTAATGTCAGGTGGCATGTAAAATTTTCACTAGACAAATTTGAGCTCATTTTTATTTTTTATTTTTTGGAAAAACCATTTCTGATAAGAAAACTATGGATTTCTGCAGAATCGGCCAGGGCTTGAAATTCACATCATCCCAGGTGATAGGCTTTTCATTGCTTCTAATGCCATAGCCTTGATCTAGGTTAATTTATCTCGACCATAGCACTGCTTCAGTCTGTGAACACTGAAAACTTTTTGAAAAACGAAATTGGAAAAAAACTCTGAAGAGGTTGGATCGGCTGAAGCATTATCTGGTAACTTACAAATAATTACAACTAAAAGAAATTGATGGTAAAATGCTCAGTAATTGTTTATGTGACTGTTGACATGTTGTTTTTACATTAATACAGTACAGTTATGTTTACAGTACAGTACAGTAATTTTTGCTGTACAGTACAGTACAGTGTTTTTACATTACAGTACAGTACAGTGTTTTACATTACAGTACAGTACAGTGTTTTTACAGTACAGTATCTAGTACTGCTCAGGCTGCATTTTGACTTGAGTTAAAACCATGTGTTGGTTTTCAAAAAGATTACAGTAGGATATATACAGTATGTAACCTCTCTTACCTAACTGTGCAAACCGAAATTGTACCAGGAACGATGACAGTTCAGGTGAAGACTTCAAGGCTTGAAACCCCAACCGCCCCCCCTCCCCCCGTCCCCCACCCAAAATAATTTTGAGATACTGTTCATTGTTCCAGTCCTAGAATTTCACAATTTTAACTACTTGCTAAAAAAATGAAAACTTGGTCTATACTTAATTTTCTGGCTAAAATCATTTAATAAACAAACAAAGTTTTGACTGTCATTTTCCTGTCTACACGCACAAAACAATTACTGTACAGGTTTTGAGAGCAGGTTGCAGCCCAATGATATTTGAGCTGATAATGATGAGAAATAACACAGCCAGGGTAATGTCATGTACAGCAATCCCACTGATTTTTTTGACTGGCGATTAATTGTTAACGGAGTAATTACCATGTGTTTAAGTTATTAATTGATGTGTATTTGGCGGGGAAATAATTGTCAGCTGTAGTGTCTCTTGTTTTTTGACTGCCGACAAATAGTAAAATCCACTGGCTCTCAGCCAGTAAAATACTGTAGCCTGGATTTTGAAGCCTGGATTTTCTGGTAAACTAGTTAATAACTTGTATACATGGGACAGCTACAATACTACTAGCAGGACTTAGTAACCATGTGAATCTCTTAGTCAGAATGGAGGCTAGCAATTTCAACATGTCGTATGACACACATGTGACTTGTTGAGATACAAGTACTAACACCTGCACACCAGATCTGTATTTGCCAGGTTAAATAGTAACATTTTACCAAGGTTTATACGTATCCAAATCAAAGTGCTGCAATGTTTATATAAATAATAAAATGTAATAAAATGGCACTTTCCAAAAGAAATGGGGATGGAAGAAGTTTTATGTACACTTTAAAGTGTTTTAATTTAGGACAACATAGACGACACACACAAACATGCACATAAACACAAAAGGGGGGGGGGGGTTAAATTGGAATGAATATGCATACAGTATATGCCTTTGTCACTTGATGTCACTTGGTGATAAACTATACTGTATCAGATAACCTTAGTATTTGTTCACTTGTTATCATATTTGAGTTTCTCATGCTAAATTGTACATGTCTGTAATGGTATCCAGAACTAGCACTAATAATGCTAGGCAACATTGGCCAGTGTGGTATACACACACAGATGGAATACATAAAATGGTTTAATATAGACTATTATTAATAAGAGGAATACAATTTTATAGTGTTCACACTTTGTGTAGCAATTTTGAAGTACTATGGTTTCTGTGCACAGAACTGCTATGTATCTTTGCATATATATGTGCAGTATATAGTGCAATTTGCTCAGATTATTGGATAGCATTTTGCAGTGCGATACCGCATAAATCATGCCCAGATGATTGCATGGATCTAGTAATCTCACCATTTTGGCATGCTTTCTACTGTACATTAGAATTTTACTATAACACTAGATTATATGCCTTTTCCTTATTATCATTTTACTTCCAACTTTATACATTATAATCATGAGTAACATTTTGGCAGCCAATCTATATGATAGAGTAATCAAGACTTGTGGCATACGTAGATCTCCCAAATGATATTAGATATTCCTTAGCTGTTTAGGGAAGTCGTTGATCAGTGCAGTGTGTCTCTCTATCGCGTTGACCAGGGATGATCGGTTTGGACCTGTCTGTGTTGCCTTTCATCTATACAGTCTCTGTTGTGATTTGTTTGGGTCTCATCTCTGGAAATAACCAGATGATGAGAGGAAATTGAATATAACAGGTTTGTTTTTCGTGTGGTGCCATGAATACATAATAAATGTATTATCATCGTATCCTCACTGTCTTTACGCGTGATACATTTTGCAAAATCAGAGCTCAGAAAAAGTTTGGCGCTTTTTGAGCCAGAGAAATGGTTAGCAGCGATGAGGAAAGTCACAGTTGGAATCGAGTCTGGCGATTAAAATTAGGCCAAGACAGTGTTGTGAGCAATCCCATGAATTTTCCAGTCATTATAGTGAAATTGTGGGATTCTGAAAGCCTCTGTAAACAAGGACAGACAGTCTTTCAGAGCTCCCAAATACTGGCCAATGAAATGCAAAAGTCAGAAGCCAGGCCATAATTTCGAAAATAATACAGCATCATCATAATCATTGATAAATGGTTTGACCACCCTATTGTCTTCAAAGTCCTGTACTGCTAATGTATCTATCTGATAAGAATTCTTTTCTTTCTCGTCTGTTTGTCCGTGCGTTACATCTCATGAGATGTCTGTCTGTCCGTACTGTCTGTACAAATGATCAATGAGAATTACTTTCCTCTTTGCCGTACGATATATTTTGGCAAAAACCTGGCTCTAGACCAGTTTGAAGTGGCTTAAGAAATGCCCATGATGATGTAAAGATTCTTGGAAGCTGTTTCTGGTTCACAATGAGGAAACCTTGAAATGTGCAAGCTCTGCCGCATTGAGTACTTTTGGATATAGAGAGAGAAAAAGAGAGTGCCAGGCTTACAGTACAGTGTAGCTATCTCTCATCTGGAAATAAATAATTGTTTACAAACCTGATGCCAAACAACTTGGCATGGAGCACTGCATCATCAGGGTAATAAAGTCATGTGGTACAAGACAAATATACTCTGGTTGAGTTTTTTCAAGTTTGAACACTTTGAATGTACTGTACATTTAAGCACATGTACATGCATACATGTATACATATTTACCATATGAATTTGTCAGAATTTGCCACTTACTTTTTCCATACATGTACTGTAGTACACTTTGCTCATGAATAATAGCAGTGTTTCATTGTTTTATTTATTTTTTTATTTTTTTAAAGAATTCTCTGTATCCATTTTGAGGATAAGTTCAGTCTTTCTTTGTTTACTGACCATGATTTGATCAACATTCCATTCCCTTGACACATCAGTTCGTGTAGAATCGGGGACGTAAACATCGCCTCAGTTAAGATGAACAAATAACAAACATGGCAGTTTTCTCACAAATAAATCTGGTACAATTACTCTGTTATCCCTTATAGGTTAGGAGGACATTTACAGTACCCAAACTGTAGTTAACATTCCATTCCGTTTTTGTTTGTTTACACCTGTTGCTATGTATTACTGTATGTATACAGTACAGTAGGCTATTGCAACATTTCAGGTAACAAAGTCCTTAAATATATATGTCTCTCTCTCTGCCTCCTGTAACAATTGTCTTTAGTATCATTTTATTTTGCCAAGTCTGCAATGACTATAAAGCGGATTAGCAAAGTCGGTAATTACTATTACGCTTAGATTTGTCCAACATGGCAGCATGCAGAAACATTGTTCTCACAGGCAAAGCGAATTGATCAGATCACACATCAGGAGTGTATTCATGCTAAGTTCTTCACTACCCCCCTCACTACCTTCGGGAAACATTCATAATGTAGTTTGGTTTGTCCCCCCCTCCCCCCCGAACTATGACATATCCAGACTAAAACTGGAGGGAGGGCTAAAGCATTACCAAATTTGGTAGATCAATAAATTTGGAGTGCATTTGTTGCATGGAGACAGGTAAGCATTGCCATCTATACCCAAGCCAGTCTAAGTTTTGATGTTTAAAGGACTTGCAAATAAGGAAGATAGTGGACATCCTTCATAATTTCTTCAAAAACCCAGTGATATTTTCCAAACATGTATTTCTTCTGCTGTGATGACAGTTAAAACATTCCTTTCAATTTATTCACAGGTGTGACAGACGAATTGTGGGCCGACACCATTCCAAATAAAAACAGGAGAAAAATACACCAATCAGAACGTGAAAGCCACTTTAAGGCACCGTCTGACAGATTCCGGTTCAAAATGGGTGAAATTTGGACGGTTACTACATAAGTGGGGTCTACGAACCTTTTTTTCGGTATCTTTCCTGACCGGTGCTTGGTAACCAGGTCCATCTCTCTGTCGACGGAGTGTCACGGAAGGTGTTATAGTCAAGCTGCACCCTAAGCGTGGCAGTGGAATTCTTTAAAAGCTGATGTTGTGATTTAAAGCATCAGTGTTTTGTAGATTAGAGAGGACTATTCTTCATTCAGGTGTGCTAATCTCCGATCTTGATTTTAAATCTATTCTCTCAGTGGAGCCGCTTCTCTGCCGACGATTCTGACGAGGACCGTAAGTGCTGTGGATTTAAGACGTTTAAAAAGAACAATGTGTAAGCGTTTTTAAAGTGCAGATTAACACTACATAAAAGTTCATCATTTATCGACTTGTGGCTTGAATTTCCTAATAGGATCGAGAGAGAGAACTTTCCAAACTTTTGCTTTTAACTTGCCAAAAAAACAATAAAAACAAACAGTAAAGACAGTAAAAATAAGCCAGTTTCAGTATGAGTGCACATCAAGAATTAGACGGGAAGGGTAAAGGCAGAGACAGGGGGTGTTCAACGCCCACCCCGGAAGGGGGTAAGAAATCAGTCACCGTGAGGATATCTGAAAAAGATATCAAAAACACAAGGCCAGAGAAGAGGAAGAAGAAGACCGCAGATGTTGTAAGTTTCAAAATTTCCTTTTCACTTTGTTTATTTTTTCGCTATTTTCGGTTTCTTTTCAAATGAAAATTTTAAATTAAATTATTTTCGAATGAAATATTTCAACAACTAGTCGGCTGTTGTAATGGAAACCTTTACTGTGAAATAAATTATTTAAGAGATGAGAAAATTAAAGGTAATTTCAGTTGATCCAATCTGTTTATAGCTCCATGATCCAATGGAGATTTAAGACCTGTCCAATGGTAAAATTATAGCAACTGTGTGTGTTTGATCAACTGTTCCTTCCCCCCCCCGGCCCCCCCCCCCCTAATCTGGGTACTGCCTTGCCGAATCTGGGCACCGCCTTGATCAACTTCGGTACCACCTTGATCGACCTTGGCACCGCCTTTCTTTTCTGATCAATTATGAAATGAAATTTTTTCGACAAGTATATAAACGAATCCTTTCGTTTTCTGAAAATTGTAATCACCCAGGTGTTAGTGAAGGTCAAAGGTCAGCAGGGCTCCAAATTTGAAATTGTTAACACTTGATGATATCTCATGATGTAAAATTTGCATAATTCCCACAATATGTGAGGATGACTCATGAGTGCAAAAGTTGTGTTAGTGGACGGTCAAAGGTCACTTGAAGTCCACAGACATATATACAAGAATTTGAACCCTCTCCTTTTGGTATCGCTATAGAGAAAGCTTAGGTACTGTTTATCTTGTTCCAATAGAATGAAACTAAAACATGGAAATTAAAACCATTTAACACAGTTTGGGATTTCTCTTTTCTCTATTTCTCTTCTTTTGTTTTTTAGGATATTAGTAAGGAATTTTCAAAATGCAAAGAGAGAGGGGACAAGCGATTGGATCTGAGCAAGCATGCAGTAAGTAATCATCCAAATCAAAGTACCACTTATAAGCTGTCTTCCCGCCCCCCTCCCCTCCACCCATGCCATTTCACTTTAATAGATGAAGTATCCCTGAGCTACTGTACACCTTAAAAGTTTAAAACCAATATCGGAAGTTCCCCATTGTGTAATATGACCGAATGCATTTAGTTACAAAATTCAGAAAGTGCTCCCTATTTGCATTATGGATGTTAGACTGAGCACTACCAGCCCAAATTTTGATGAATGTTTATAAACAAGCAGATCTCTTCTTGGTAACTGATGGAAGAAAAAAATATCAGATGGAACTGATTTGATTTCATTATCAAAATGACATAATTCCACAACCTCAGTGTCAAAGTCACACATCAAGTACATACTGTACAATAGACGTCAGAGCATGAAACATTCTGTTTGTCAACTTTTCCTGTCCTAAGTTCCTGGCATCGTATAACAACTAGGTGCTCCAGTGAATAATTTAGGGATATCATTTATCAAAACATATTTGTGTTAGGTGCCCGGAGGAGATTCAAAGGTCATGTGAAAGTCTATAAACATCCATAAAATGGAAGACCCTGTATTCATTTGTAAGTTTTTGCATGATGTTTTTTACTGTAGATTTTAAATGCCAAATTACTCAGATTCTGTATAAAATAAACTACATACCGTATGTCCATGTATAACAATTGCTAGATCTAGCAGTTTGCTAGATGTTATAGAGAAAATCCTTATTTCCTGTTCTGTGAGAATCAAAACCAAATATATTTCCTTTCTTTATTATTGACTTTTTTTTTGTCATTAATTTTCTTTTTTTTCCACAGATAACCACTTTACCAATATCTGTCAAGGATGTAAGTATTGCCTGCCTTGAAGATGATGAAAATTGTACAAAATTGTACGAATTCATAGAAAGATGGAAAAAATCTGTACATACTGTAGAAAAATTCTGTACTAGGTTTCTAGCCGTCGCTACAAAGACATTTCATTGTCTCGGTAGTCAGACCCATCTCAATGTCAGGTTATAATTTAGGTCAAAATCTAAAGGTAATTAAAACTAAACAAATTAACCATAACTGAGGGGTATATTGAGCTTGATTCCAATTGAAAGTTTAACAAAACTCATGTGTTCCTGTCAACCATATTAGGTCGCATGAAAGATGAAAAATACATTATGGCCAAAAAAAAATCAAATCTGATTTTTAAATCAGGTTAAATCCGATTTGTTTTAAGAAGAAAGAATTTGTTTTAAAAAAAGCCAACCCTGGAAACTTATGTCTGGGGCAGTACTAGCGGCATTTAATTGGCAGGACGGTACAGTCTGTTTGCTCGGGACGATTAATATTTACGGACCTGGGAAAAGCAAACAACGGCCGACAGCTGCCGTGGTCTGGATACGATGTGGTTATTTGGTACAGTAAATTGTTTGAAAGAGAAGAGGGGACATGGTTTAGTTCAGGTTGTAAATGCTGTAAATAATTAAAGCCCCATCATGCATGTCATTATACATGAAAGGAACTAAAGCCATTCCTCACTACGACTACTACAACGTTGTTGTTTCTGGTATCATCAAGTACGGTAGTAAATAGTCACACAAACCCATGACGGTATACTTGTCTTTGCAAATTGTTGGTCCGTTGAAGAAGTCCTGTTGTTTTCTTTGTCTATGTAGTAACTTAATGGCAGAGGCTTGTCTTCTAGATAATATGGTAGCTTTGATGTGACATGTAGTATAGCTGACTCAAATTGACTATTGGAGCTCTATCTATATTTGTATATATACATATTATTGATGGAAGCCTTTATGACACAACTTAATCATTCCTAGCTCGCTACACTGTATCTAGACCTGTATTAGCTGACAAATGATGTCACATCTAGTCACTAATGTCGAGATCTCACAACCAACCAGTGGACCTATTTTTATATATTTTATATGGAAGCTTTAGGGTGACCTCTAATTTATTAATTCATCTCACACAACTGACGGTGACGTTCGGTGTGTGTTACGGTTGGCTTTGGAATGTTACATGATTATTTTGATACCAGTTTAATTAATTGACAAAGTTCTTTTGTTTATCATTTGTTTATTTACAGTTTTACTGGTCTAGCTTGATTTAGGTTACGGTAGCTTTGGTGTGACATGATTATTTCCTACCAGTATTTGCAACTGTTGCAGCTGGTGGCCTTCTAACATGATTTACATATAGTCCATTATAAACTGGTCTAAGTTTGATATATGTTATGGTGGCTTTGGTGTACCTTGGTGTTTATTACGGTAGCTTTGAAGTGACATACTTATGACTTCTCTTTCAGCTCACTCAACTGGTGGAACTTTATCTATATTGCAATCGACTGACCAACCTTCCAGCAGAAATTGGTCACCTTAGCAACCTAGAAATGCTTGCCCTAAGTGAGAACTCCCTGACAGACCTACCTACGGAATTGGGCCAACTCAAAGTGATCAAAGTTCTCGATCTCAGACACAATAAACTAAAGGAGGTGAGATATCACTTAAATTAATAATAATAGCTAATGACTAATAACTAACGAGATAGCTAGATATCTAATTTATAGTTAAAACTGGATGATTAAATGAAACAAAATTTGTAATAACACTTATTAGACTTACAACTAGTCAGCAGATTTGAGGAACTTGAAAGGAATAATAGTAATCGTTTTTTCTTTCTTTTTTGAATTAGAAATTATATAAACCACTTCTGCTTCGACAAGATCAGAATTTTTCAAGCACTAAAAGTATTGAATTAAGAATCAACCACCATTTTTGGAAAAGGAAAAAAAAAATAATTGGCCACATCATGCATAATGAGATGAACAAATTTAAAATGAAGTCATTTTAGCTAGTAGCTGTTCAACATTGGATATGAAGCAGCTCATGAAATAGAAGACCGTGCATTGTGTTATGCAATAACTAAGAACAATAGCATGCAGTGTGTAGGGAATAAGTTTGATTTTTGTGTAGCAGTTGTTGAGTGCTCTGAATGTTGTCTCATATCAAATACTCTCATATAAAAATGTCTCATATAAAATAATGTCTCATATAAAATAATGTCTCATATAAAATGTCTCATATAAAATAATGTCTCATATAAAATAATGTCTCATAAAAATAATGTCTCATATAAAATAATGTCTCATATAAAATAATGTCTCATATAAAATAATGTCTCATATAAAATAATGTCTCATATAAAATAATGTCTCATATCAAATACTGTCTCATATAAAATAATGTCTCATATAAAATACAGTTCCTGCTTCAAAAAAAAAAAAAAAAACTTATATAAATCTTTACACTTGTACAGCAATTTTTGCAAAGCATATTGATATGCAATAATTAGTTAAATGATTCCCAATGATGTGTAGACATTGGGACATATATACTCCTCTCATGCGGAGCAGTGAAAATTATCATAATATATCCTTGGACGGCAATATGTTTCATTTGTTATCTTTCTGGACACTGGTTTGTGGTCAATCACATGACATACATTCCAAACAGTTGCACACCTTCAGACCCTGCTCTTCTCCCCGTCCCCCTCCTCCCCCCACCCCCAATTCTCATCAGCCAATCAATAAATCAATTCATCAAGTTATATGGTCAAATATCAAAAGTACAAGCAATTTTTCATTGGTGGCTAGATTCAAGAATAATTTCTCCAGATGCTTATTGCAGTTGATGCTTAAAGTAAAATACTCTGTTTCTCAAATGCCACCCCCCCCCCTCCCCCTCCGCCCTGTCCCTCTCCTTTTCATCATGCACACTAGTGATCAGCCGCTGGGTGTCCTTTTCTCCACTTCATCTTCAGATAGTACATTTTGAGGGTGCTTTATCCTCTACTCAAATCCTCCTACTTTCTATTACTCTAAACAAAACAGCCAGTTGTGCTGTATATCAAAGAAAATATGAATAATATTGATTTTTTGGGGGGATTTTCTTTTTTTCCTGTTATGACAGATACCTGAAGTAGTTTACAAGTTGAATTCCCTAACAACCCTATACTTGAGGTTCAACAGAATAACGGTGGTTAAAGAAGATATTGAAAGCTTATCAGTGAGTACCATTCTTGTACTTGAGAATCTATCAGTGAGTACCATTCTTGTACTTGAGAATCTATCAGTGAGTACCATTCTTGTACTTGAGAACCTATCAGTGAGTACCATTCTTGTACTTGAAAATCTATCAGAACTATTCTTGTACGTGAGAACCTATCAGTGAGTACCATTCTTGAATTTGAGAACCTAGCAGTGAGTACCATTCTTGTACTTGATAATCTAATAGTGAGTACCATTCTTGTACTTAAGAACTTATCAGTGAGTACAAAATGATGGGTAACTAAGAATGACAATGCATCAGGGGACGTTAAGAATTATCAGTGGGTACCATTGTTGACATTGTAAAGTACTCAGTGAGTACTAGTGTTGTGATATTTGAAATTAATCAGTGAGTACCAGTCTGAAGAACTTTATTAGTGAGTACCATAGGAGGGTGTCATGGTAAAATGGCTAAGATTAAAGGACTTGCAATCTTAGTCACGTTTCCTAGTAATCAATCACTCTTGTCGCAATTTCTATTTAAGGAACTGCTTTTTGCGTTCAAATTTGTTTGTAGGCCTTAAAAAGGTTCAAATTTAAATTAAAAAAATGGTCGAAACGAACTTACACTGATTTTACACCAATCCACTCCACAGAAATTGACGATG
>JAIPMN010006353.1:0-11931 GCA_020650975.1 Apostichopus californicus
TAAAAAGTTTGGAGGTTTGAAACACCGACATATTCAAATGCAAGAGCCTAACAATATATGCCAGTTCAGATGCAGCGCCTGGTCGAGGTATCCTCAGCTCAGCTTTTTTTGGGATTGGGGGGTGGGGAATACTTCGGCATTTAAAACACTCGCTCAGTATACTCAGTATATAGTATAATTAAAGGCTATCCTTGCCGCTAATCACTGTAGTTTCTGCAAGAACTGCGCCTAACGTTATACCCTTGCCTATTGCTAACTAGTTTTCGAACCTTTATCTCAGTCATAAGATGTTTATGTGCCAGACTGTAGTTTCTAGAAAATGACTATGTCAAGTCAGTCAGATGAATGATTTGAAAAAAATAAAAATAAATGAAAGATCATTATTTATCTATAATACAAGGACAGCTTACTGTGTGTGATATTCTGTGATAGACTTATTAGTAACATTCCATTTTTGCACATTTGTTTAGTACATTGATCATTACAATCCCGCTTATATCAGTACAATTCTCTGTTTCGTCGTCTTTATATATGTCAGACTATAGTCGTTTGCCAAGTTCGACGTTAGTATATCTACATTTTGTGAGATAATCGCCTATGTCAAAGACTATATACAACGAGGCTATTTAGTAATATATTTTAGCTTCTCATCCACTTGTTAGATCTACCAATGAGTCAGACAAAGTTCCAATAATACCAGATAACTTGTCGACACTTCTTATCGCATTTAATACCTTTCAAATAATCATGAACAGCGGCTCAGACAATGGTTAATAATACGCATATAGTGCCACCAAGTTCCCATAAAATACGCAGTAAACACTGGAATGGAAGTGCCGCCATATAACGATGAATTTCGAATGTGGTTATAAGTAACGTAAATCAGAAACAGCAGACGGATGGACGAATTAGTATGTATAGAAATGCTGGTACAGTACAGTACCGTGTTAAACAGCTACCGCACTCTGTAGCACACCCACCCCTTTACCTTTGACCTGTATTGCGCACTAAGCTGTAGTATATTCTCTGAACTGGCTTATTAGTGTACAATGTATCGACAATAACTGCACTTACTTTGGCAGGCTGGACCAAAATAACCATCTGGACAGGAGCACGAGCAGTCCTTGGGATCGAGCGTACCGCAATGCTGACATTGACGCTTGCAATCTGCCACCAAATGTAAAAATGAAAATTTTTATAATCAAGCGAAAATAAATACGCATATTGACAGTTACAACACGATTTGTGTAATGTAAGATTATTTCTTAGGTAGCTTTAAATTTGTCTTCCATCCTTTTTTAAATTAGAAAAGTGCGATTGGGATTTAGGAAATGTTTATCCAAAAAGATCATAATTTGGATGATATTTAACGGTTACATCAAACAAACTCCTAAATCATTATCCATTTATATTGCAAAATATATTTTTCCAAATAAGGGTGCCGGCTTGTACATACGAATACGTCTTTGGCATACACGCCATTGTGTATTTGAATAAAACTTTTGGACGTTGAATTTTGCTACGAAAACTTCACTCATATTTGCTAAGGTTCTATTATTGAAATACAGATGATGTAGTTGAATGAAATTCGCGTTTGCGTGATTCTTGCAGCTGTATCATGGCCTGGTTCCTGGGTGTATCATGTAAAAAATCCGATTTACCTTCAAGTGATTACAATGACCAAATCCAAATAAATTGGACAAGTTTTAATAATTTTAATCTCAAGAACCAAACAAGATACTTCGGTTAATGAGCTTCATGCCACGAGCACCGCCTCCCCCCCACAAAAAAATTGTCAGACTTGTTATAATATACTGTAACATTGTCTATGTAGCTGTCAAACTGAGACACCCCGACCAGCACCAATTGAGCTAACAAAATTAACTCACCGCAGTCACTTTCGCTCAAATCACAGGGAGCTGTAGGTGGAAAAGGAAAATGTTATGGTAAAAGTGAGAGGCAAAGCAAACTACTTAATACATGTATTCTGTTCTGCTCTATTATTGAGATGCATGGCTTAAACATATTGTCAGGAGGCAATCGTTTAATAATGCTTGAATTTATAATGGCAATATATAGGAGCTGTAACCTCGAGAACTATAAGTATATTATATAACCATTCCCATTCCCCATCTTTTCAATGTCTGTTGAATGTAAAACTGAATGACAATCGAGTTACTTTAATGTGGGCATAATGAAAGTTGGCAAACACAAATGTTGGACGGAAAGATGAGATTAGTAAACAAACTTTGGCCCTGTTTTACCTAAATTTCCTTGTCTATCATTGTGTACATGGCTAATGAAACTACTAAAAATCCCCCAGAACTAATACACAATCAGGAAAAGCCAAAACAAAACAAACCAAAATAAATATGTAAAAGGACCCCTCCCATCTTTTACATCACCAAGGCAACAAGGATGGTACATTTGGATTTTTTTTGTCCCTTGAGAGGGTTGAAAGAGGCGAAGCATATATACATATCACAGTTTCATAAGACGTATTTAGGAAGAAAGTTAGAAGTGTTTTCGTACTGTAGTCTTTCAAACTGGTCATCTATCCATATGGTCTGTACCGTGTTATGTTGTATCCATATGGTCTGTACCGTGTTACGTTGTATCAATATGGTCTGCACAGTGTTACGTTGTATCTATATGGTCTGTACCGTGTTACGGTGTATGGTCTGTACCGTGTTACGTTGTATCTATATGGTCTGCACCGTGTTACGTTGTATCCATATGGTCTGTACCGTATTACGTTGTATAAATATGGTCTGTACCGTGTTGCGTTGTATCTATAAGGTCTGTACCGTGTTACGGTGTATGGTCTGTGCCGTGTTACGTTGTATCTATATGGTCTGCACTGTGTTACGTTGTAACTATATGGTCTGTACCGTGTTACGTTGTATGGTCTGTAACGTGTTACGTTATATCTATATGGTCTGCACCGTGTTACGTTGTATTTATATGGTCTGTACAGGGTTACATTGTATCTATATGGTCTGTACCGTGTTACGTTGTAGAACTGACCAGCTAAATAACTTACTACAAAGTCCATTCCTACAGTTATCTCCCGGGTTACATGCCGAGCATGTGTTTCCAGCGACATATGGTAATGCACCACGATTATTCCCTCTGTGTATGAGAAGAGGTAACATCATTGATTGGGTAACATTTCACGAAATAGCTGGATGAGGCTCTCTATACACATTTACATTTTTTTTCTATACTGTACAGATTAATGCAAATGTGCCAATGTATAGGCCTAATTATAGCTTTACCAAAGCACAATTTCCGCCTATGTTATAGAATTGTTATGTTCAAGAACATGAGATATGTCTAGTTTGTGAATCTACTGTAACGACAGTGTTAAAGTAATGTGTATCAGTAACAGCTAGGTGCGATATCATAGCTACACACTGACTGCAAAATGTTCTGTTGTTTTTTTTCTTCTCTTTTTGACCTTTAAGGGAAAAGGGAAGTTAAAGATAAGTCGATGGCTGTATCATATCCATATTGAGGTGCATCTCGGGTTTGAAGTAGTAAATGGGATGTAAAGACAAACGTAAAACAAACTGGTCAGTGTGCTTCTCGATATGAAGTTTATGGGGGGTGGGGATGGGGGAGGGAGGGGAATTAACGTAAAAATTTTCATATGAAAGTGCACACGTGTAAGACAGTAAAAGCATGTAAATTAAAGCCCGAGAGAGGTAATGAGTGGGAACATTGTGGGGACAAGGAGTCTATGAGTATTTGACGTGGAACTACCCATAAGGCTAATCTAGGTTCCTCCTCCCCCACCTTAGGTCCCATTTTGTGTATCTGTTTTGTATCTATTTGATACTTGCACACACTCGCCTGTCCGTGAAGAAGGTTTCAATCAAATGGATTTACTAATACGATTAGAAAAAAGTTAGGCTACCATCTGAATCTCGCAGGCAGTATACAATAACCGTCGCAGTGTGTCGGCTACGTGTTGTGCAAGCACCAACCATGATCTCCGTATTGTACGGCTAGGGAGTAGTCTTCGTTACCCAGCCGCCTCGCATTTTCACCTTTCGGGCTCGTAGTTCAACGTGTAACAGCTTTGCAGTAATTACTGTGCCACCTGTAACACATGCAACCGTGTTACGAACACAGCGCAGTAGTTACTGATGCACGGTGGTCGAACATGAACAGTAGTTACTGTACTAGCTATGGGTATCGGGTGATTCCGCTGTCTCGCGCCATAGACAAGAGCCTGGAACATGCAGCTTTAGGAGTTCTGTTGCATAGTTCAGAGCCTCGAAACTGCTGGACCAATTCATTCAAATATATAGACTGACAAAATAAACCGCTATAGAGTGCAGTATAGAAGCCTTATATACAACAGTTATACGAGTTATTAAGAACTTACTTAATGAAGGTATACTGCAGCACTATATATACGATAGTAAAAATAGTACGTAAATAAGACATTTGTATTATTAACTATTAGCTATATATGAATTGTTCAATGAATCACGGTTCCTTTATCTTGGTCTATGGATTTGAAATAATCTGAAATAAAATATTGTTTATTGCAACATATTTCCATGACGGTTACGTAAAATGAAAATAACGTTATATTTTACTGCTCACTGAACCACATGTCTCCCGTCAAAGCAAATGATATGTTTAGTGTAAATTCTCCAGTATGGTCAGTATAGTGACGTCATCACTTTTTTAATATTGGTATTAGTATGTTCTAGAGGCAGATAAATATAAGTCAAATTGTGTCTTAAAAGCTGCACCTGACTTTGTTAGCCAATTTCAAGAAACATATTCAGGAAATCATGAAAAAAAAAGTCGCGCCTGTTCGCCAGCGGAATAGGAGAAACGCGTTATGCAATTCACACAACAATCGGACCGTAAAGGAGTAGTGCCTTTTTTTTTGTTTCACCCGGCTGCCGGGCGAAAAAGAAGAATACGGAAATGGTGTGTTAATGTACCGGTAACCGATGTTATTCACCCGGCTGCCGGGCCAATAACCACGATGTTCAAAATAGAATGACAATTAAAATGCCTAGCTCGAACAGGCATGCTGCCCCATCCCCCACTCCCTACACCCGTCGGATTTAAATGACCAATAAACCAAAACAACGTCACATGTTTTCTATCCATTGTTCGGTAATTATAAAGTAGCTAGTGATACCATACAAAAGCTAGCTGATTATTGCAATAATGTTGTCTTTCTCTGACCAACCGACTGCAGTAATCATGAAAACGACTATTTGTTTACCTGAGTATAATGCCCACAGATGTTCCCTTCAGCACATGTTTTCGTGTCGTAATCATAATGTTGCACTTCGTCGTACCACGCCCTCACTACCACGTCCGTAGGTGGCCCACGTCTTGTATAGTAAGAAAAAGATTCTGTCCGACGCCCTTATAATCAGGATTCTTCTTAGGGTTTGTGAACACGCATCCGCTTGCCCACTCTTGTGCCAATTCCGCTAGGTGGTCATCCCAGACCTTTGTTCAGATAAATACAAACGGCATATTGCATAAGGAGCTACTTTGGTTTCCTTTATATTTAAGATCGTTAACATATATAGGTCTTTCAATTCACTCGCCAAGTGACACCAAATTTGACATCGAAATAAATTCGAGTTTCGCTATAGGCAAACTAGGAAAGAAACACTTTTCAGAAGCGTGTTAATATCAGATTGTTAAGACCTTTAGCAGGATAGTTAATAAATCACAAATAAATACGGCCCTTACAATCAAATATATATTTGCTTGTTGATGAGCAACATCGAACTCAAACTTTCTTGGACCCGGAGTTGAGCGAAAAACTTCAGGTAGTGATCACTTTTTTGTTGTTCAAACTTGTTCATGAAGTAAAGCTATTTGAGTTGTTACTAAACTTAAAAAGATAACAGTTCAAAAAAGAAACAAAAAAACGAGACATACAAAATGTACCCCCCTAAGAATAGATACACAAATATAATTTGTATAGATTGTAGTTATGACATGTTGTCTTGCGTTTTGGTTATACAGATTCTTCCTTACCATTTCCGCCATACTGCTAGCCTCTGGTTCTACATTGCCTCTGTAGTAGTTATGAGCATCTAACATAGCCTCTTTTTCAAGATCAGAGTAAGCTGCGTAAGACAAGCTAAGGACAGTTGCTAAAATTAGTAGAAAATTTATGATGTCATGCAGTGTAGAAAGTCAGTTGAAATTCAAGGATCAAACTAACAACACTTTACTTTATAATTGAATCACAATGACTACTTGTAACATAAATACTTAAATAGTTCTTAGATTTGAATTCTGAAAGACAAGTTACCCGCAGATTCTATCGTGTTTCGTGCTGCCTAACAGAGATAAAGAGTTAAAGATAGCTGATGTATTATTGGCGCTAGTGTAAACAGTGATAGAAATATATAGGTTTTAAATCAAACTACCTCGGAACATATATGCAAGAAATAGAGAAATGCAAAACCACATTTCATTTACAAACCTCAATATAACTCAAGTCACAAGGATACCAGCATATTCTTGTCAATATATTAGCTATAGGCTCATCTTTAATGCAGTATGGTAATAGAAGATAACACAAGAAGGTTACAGTTCCTTACTGCGGTGTATAGTGAATGGAATGACATTACCTTTCCGAGACAGAGGAAACATGCTAGGTTATTTCGATCTTAAAGCATGAGTCATGAATCAAGACACTTTTCATTATGTGTATTAATGTTATTATTGTTATTAATAATTACTAATTACTATTATTATTATATTATTATTATTATTATAATTCTGTTGTAATTGTTATTATTATTCTTCTTCTTCTTATTATTATTATTAGTAGTTTTATTAAGCCCCACGCTTCAGGAGCCGTTGATGAATTATTATGCTATACATTTTATAGTGTAATTTGCTGCTGTACGAGTTTGAAGTAGGATTGTATTAAATAAGATTTCACTTTTCAAAATCTGAATGTGAAATACCTTAAACTTATTAGTGACAAACAGTATGAAAAGTGTATCAACAGACTAAGATAAATTTAGAAGTGTTTAGTGCAGACTCGGCAATATTTTGAGGAAGTATTCGCCGAGAGAGAATAGCTTTTCGGAAGCACACTTTACGAGACACTGCTGCTAGGGCAATGTTGAGGAAGGTGTTTTGTAATGTAATTTGTAACTGTAATTTCTCTATCGTCTCCCTGTTTCTTCATCTATACTGACTGTATCTCTTATGTATCTATATCTCTGTTCTTGATGCAAGTTTCAGTTTCGTAAACACATTCTACTTTCATCGGACTCAGAAATTTCATGGGCTTCACAGCTTCTTTACGAGGCAAACATTATATTTGTATTTTCGTTTAGGGGTACAATGTGCCAGTAGTCGATATTTTACTTTATAAATTATAAAATTATGGAAAACGAGGTGTGGCAGTAACTGGTTTAAAAGTTATCTTACTAATCGTAAACAGCTTTTCCATTTTAACGGAAAGGAATCAATACAGGGACCAGTTCTTTTTAATGAGGTATGTATAAATCATCAAGCTTACTTAAGTTTATACTGTTTGCTGTCGACACGGCTGTTTATTATCATAACTCTAATGTTAATAAAGCCCTTCTAATGGCATCTCTGGAATTAAAAAATGTTTCTGATTGGTTAGCGTCAAAAAAGGTATCTTTAAATGTTAATAAAACAAAAGTATTGGTTTTTAATAATATAAAAG
This sequence comes from Apostichopus californicus, assembly GCA_020650975.1. Classification (NCBI taxonomy): domain Eukaryota; kingdom Metazoa; phylum Echinodermata; class Holothuroidea; order Aspidochirotida; family Stichopodidae; genus Apostichopus; species Apostichopus californicus. The sequence goes on from JAIPMN010006353.1 coordinate 7,712, forward strand.
GTGATACACCACAGTTTACTTTAAGTTTTAAAGATATCATCATACCAAGTAATAATTCTACCAAAGAGGTTTTAATATATTTTCTTTTGAATTCTCAACTCGTTTATTATCCGTTTGTTCATTTTATACAACAATATTTACACATCTCTTAACCTGACAAAATGAACATCATATTTCTCTTAGCGTAACTATCATATTTTTTCTTTTTTTTTTTGCTTCTGTCAATGTAGCATAATAATACAAACATATGTGACAAACATAGTAGTCTTTTTTTCTTACTTCAACACAATACATATAATATGTATATTAATGTAATGAACATAATTGAATTGAATAAGAGAAGGAGCAAAGTAATTAAACATTAGTCATTGAAAGAAAAATGCTTAGTGCTACCACTGCTAGCGATGTTCATTTCGACTTGCAGGAGGAACTTAAACTTGTACAGAAACTCATGTAAACTATAGGAGGCTTAGAGATCAACCTTTCACTGAAGGTATAATATTTCAGATGCAAGATTAAGAAATTATATGGGTGCCGTTGACTTAATTTATAACCAAAAAAGAGATCCTGTTTTGAAAAGACAAACTGTTCACCTAAAATATTTTGCTCTCTATCCAGAATAAAGCTGGAGGTTATCTCACAACCCCAGAACAGATGATCAATAGTCTCTTCACATCTGTTACAAAAATTGCATAGAGTAGTATGCTTAATTTGCATACGGTGAAGAAGGTTATCATTGCCAATGATGCGATAGATATCACGATACTGGAAACAATGAACCTTGGACTCTCTTAAGGAGAGAAAGAAATGAGAAAAATATCTCGCCTTCTCATCACTTAAATCAAAATCATCGCAGCGGATCCATTAATTCATACAAGTAGGGGAGAAATAAAGGAGTTTAACTATTGTAAACACACCTGAAGAGGAAAGGAGTACAGTGAATCCTGTCAGAAGGGGTGGTATGCGAAACTTGGGAACCAGTGGGGGTCCTGTTATTCTTCCAGTGCCTGGGGATAGCAGAAATAAGGCCATGAAATAAGGTGAAAGGGAAATCTTCAATAGAATGAATACGTTTAAAGTTAACAAAGCTTAAAGGTCTATATTCGTCATCTAATAGATCATTGATGGTTATAACACCCTTGTTATACATAAGGCTGTAAAACACTGTCTTATTATTTACCTTTATACTGGAGTTTTGCCAAATATTTTCGGAATGATAATTATTTTCTGCAGGTCTAAACTTATAATAAGCCCAAGTAGAGCAGACATCATTAAGAAATTAATTAGGGATATCCTTACAAGCATAATGACATAAAAATAGTAGATCCTTGACCTTGCCATATTTATTCAAATAGAGGTAACAAAAAAGTTTCCAATCAGCATGTAACGCTTCAGTATACCGTCTTACCCACACACATTTCAAGCTACGGATAAAAGAATGAATATGGATGGCCCTTGGGCCACGTAAAAGAGTAGGGGCAATGAGCAAATTACGCTTAATTTTATCTGGTTGACCACCCCAAACAGGGGTGGAAAAATAAGTTCTCTAACTCTTTGATGAAGGGATCAGGGTGATCAGGGAGGATCTGGAACAAGAAGACAAACTGAGAAATACCTAAAGATTTGAAGATTGTAATCTTTCCTATAGGGGTAAGGTCGCGAGCGGACCTTAGGTTTAATATATCTTTTACACGTGATAACTTTGGGGGGAAATTAATGCGAAAAAGAATATCATGATTGTTATTAAAGGTGATGCCCAAGACCGTGACAGGACCAGTCCACATAAAAGAGAAATTTCTTAAGAAACGGGGTTTCTTAGAAGCAAGGGGACCATTAACTGTAAACTATAGGCTGGACAATATTACCTGATTACGCATGAAGTGCAAACCGTAAGTGTCAAAACACTTCTGTAAATTCTGCTGAGTACGTGTATCTTTTTCAATCATGTTTTTTTATTTTTTTATTTTTTCTGAGGACAGTGTGGGATAATAATTGGAAGGAGTGGGAAAGTTATATGGTAAGAGGAAAGCATGGGATGGGGAGAGGAGGGGTTGGGTTCTCTGTCACTAGAAAGGAAAGGATGGGATGAGGAGAAGAGGGGTTGGGTTCTCTGCCACTAGATGAAAGCATGCGATGTGGAGAGGAGGTGTGGGTTCTCTGGGACTAGAAAGCTATATGGTTAGAGGAAAGCATGGGACGGGGAGAGGAGGTGGTTGGGTTCACTGTCACTAGAGGAAAGCATGGACTGGGGAGAGAAGGGGATTGGGTTCTCTGTCACTAGATGAAAGCATGCGATGTGGAGAGGAGGTGTGGGTTCTCTGTGACTAGAAAGCTATATGGTTAGAGGAAAGCATAGGATGGGGAGAGTAGGTGGTTGGGTTCACTGTCACTATATGAAAGCATGGGATGGGGGAGAGGGGGGGGGGATTGGGTTCTCTGTCACTAGAGGAAAGCATGCGATGGGGAGGGGAGGTGTTTGGGTTGTCTGTCACTAGAAAGGAATGCATGGGATTGGGGAGAGGAGGGGGTTGGATTATCTGTCACTAGAAAGGAATGTATGGAATGAAGAGAGGAGGGGGTTGGGTTCTCTGTCACTAGAAAGCTATATGGTTAGAGGAAAGCATGGGATGGGGAGAGGAGGTGGTTGAGTTCTCTCTCACTAGAGGAAAGCATGGTATGGGGAGAGGAGGGGATTGGGTTCTTTGTCACTAGAGGAAAGCATTGGATGGAGAGAGGAGGGAGTTGGGTTTTTGGTGGTAACAAATGTAAACGAAATTATTATTCACCAGTTCGTCTAGCACAGCAAAAATAACTCCGGTCCACTGGGTCGGTCCGTTGCGAAAGAACTTAATAGAAAATACAGGATCCATCCTTAATTAAAAGTTCTGTCGATCGAAAGTAAATAACAAGGCGATTAATGTAGGCGATTAACGTCGTTGGTAGCTCGTCGTGTATAGCGGTCGAAGTCGAAAGTCGAAGTGGTGTAAGTTCGAACTAGCGATACCACAAGGGTAATTGAGGGCGCTAACAGTTGACGGAAACAGTAGCGGTGTCAAATTAGGCCGCTGCATAAGCCCCCTCGCAGATCACTGACCGATGAAAAGAAAGAAAATGGGAGTGATCGATAAAACAAAACTTATGTTAAACATATAAGAAATTCCTTCAGCGATATCTTGCTGGCCATCGGACGTGGCGTCCTGAGCGAGTAACTGTGACCATAGGGACGGGATCGGCGGAAGTGACTATAGAAGTAGCTTTGTCGGTAGACGGTGTAGCTGATTCTGATGACGTCGATGCATCGGCAGGTTTGTCGTTTGCTTGCATAGGGTCCGCAGGTTCCTCTAGGTAAGCTACTTTGAGCCTATCAATGGAAACTGAGTCATGTTGACCGTTTATATCCAAGACATATGACTTGTCGTTTCGTTTGAGGACTCGGTAAGGACCTCGATACGGAGGCTGCATCGGGCGTTTTACGCGGTCGTCTCGTACCCAAACATGCGTGCATGCATTTATATCAGGATGCATTTGCGCCTTACTTACAGCCGGCCTCGACGCAGCCGGTTGAAGGTTGGACATATGTTTCCTGATGCGGTCTACATACTTGGCAGGGTCGGCTAGATCGTCGTCAGACCTGGTTGTAATCATGTCACAGGGAAGCCGGAGCGTGGATCCGAAAACCATCTCAGCGGCTGTACAACCGATGTCGGGCTTCAACGTGGTTCTGATGCTCAAGAGGCTCAGTGGCAAAACTTCGGACCATCGTTTGGGTCGTCAGAAGCTTTGAGTGCGTCTTTCAATTGGCGATGGAAACGCTCCACGAGGCCATTCGCAATCGGATGATAGGCAGTAGTGCGTACGCGAGTACTGCCAAGTAGTGCAGTCAGCTGTTTGAAGAGGTCGGATTCGAACTGGCCGCCTCTGTCAGTTGTAACTATCGATGGGGTTCCGAATATATCAATGATGGTTAACAGATATGTATAGCCGTTCGAAGGAAGAAGTGGACCGACTTGATCAATGTGGACGTGATCAAAGCGCGCATCCGGGTTGGCGAATGTTCCGAGTGGCGCGATAGTGTGAAGATGAACTTTCGAGCGCTGACATTGAAGACATGTTTTTGCCCAGTGCCTAAAATCCGTGTTGATGCCGGTCCAGACAAAATGGTCTGTGATTAAACGTTGCGAAGCACGAAATCCCGGGTGTGACATAGAATGAAGTGTGTC
>JAIPMN010006354.1:0-10126 GCA_020650975.1 Apostichopus californicus
AACACAAAAATGTTTCGATTTCTTAAATTTTGGGCGCTTCTGGGAGACGAGGAATTGGTAAACTGAGGAATAAATGGCGATCACTTCCTTCGAGAATATTTCCCAAAATTGCCGGAAATTTTGATCAATTTTAGGGGTGTTGCTTACTGCCATAAAGCACGGGAAGTGCCGTTTCCTGCAATCTGAGGGGTCTGCCAGACGAAAAATTTTCTTTTACGCTGCGCGCCAACCCGTGGTGGCGCTCCGCTTAGATAGTCATCACCTGCTCACGGGCCCCCCCCCCCCAAAAAAAAAATTATTTTCGCACGACGCCCCTGCACTGAGCACATTCCGGTATAAGAGTGAATTTCCACTCCATTGGAGTAAATCTTAACTCCTAATAGAGTTATATTCACTCATGTTAGGAGTGAGTATTAGAGTTAAATTTCACTCTTAATTTGAAGTGCGCCGAGTGATCACTCCAATGGAATGAAATCCACTCATTTGTTTTTAGAGTGTTGCTAGATATATGAAGAAGAAATTAACATACCAATACATGTTATCGGTCATCGATTGGCACAAAAACCCAGATTCTGATGACAGCTGCCTCAAGAAACCCAATAAATGGCCTAATTAGCACCGAACCACCAATGTGGACCATTACCGAAACATCGATGCGTGTTAGTCTTCCATCCCCTTCCTCTAATGCTATTTAAGTCCACATGTGGGCATATCCTGCAAACCTACCGGTAGTCCACAGGGGTTTGAGTTGGGAGAAAGGCCTTGACACCTTGAAACGACAAATGATGCCAACTTCCCTCAAGTTAAAAGTCTGGCTGAGTTGGCAAGGCCAGTCAGCATGAAAGAGAAAAAACTTTTTTTGCATTTCTGTCACCAAAGTTGCACATCTTTTTGGTTGCTATTTTGCCTCACAGGTGCCATCTCCTGCGATCTGGGGGGTGCTGAAATCTCAAATTTTCTCTGTACGCTCCGCGCCAACCAAGGTGGCGCTCCGCTTAGATAGTAACCTCCGGCCCCCCCCCCCACAAGCAAGAACAGCCCCCAATGGCCCCCACTCAAAAAATCCTAGCTACGCCACTGATGTACTCTCTTATACAATTTCGAGTACTTACGTTAGTTAATGAGGTTGCAAGCACTGAAAAAATCAGTGAATGGATAACGGTATAACAATAGTAAATAAAACAGACCCCCTTGTGTAAGCTGCGGCTGCATATGATCTAGAAGTTCTTACAGCGAAAAATAATGTTAGCTTTAAACAGAATGTATCTGAAGGAAGGTGATGAGGAATTTCACTTTTTTTAAAGAGTTGAAAGTGAAGTGAAAATTTGGGGAAGGGGGTGAAACATTGGAACAGATTTGATCTTCCTCGATAACGAAGGTCGATGGACCACATTCATATTATTTCAAAAAAATGAAAAACAAATTGAATTGATTGATTTTCATATTACTTGACATCACATTTCATTTTACATTGTAATCATTAATTATTTACTTACTTTTATGTTTCAAATATTTACCTCAAGTATCATGCCAGAAAGACAAACATGGTCACCATCTGATACAGCTTTAGTAGAACAATTAATTCATGTCTGTGACTTAAAATTACCAATTCCAACTTGTAGGATATAGAACCTACAGAAACCACAATAATGTATCAACTTTAGGAGAAAGTTACCTTCGATAACATTAAGTTGGGGACATGTTGTGTTTTAGTTACAAGAAACATAATAGACCCATACGTAAAACTATTAACAAAATAGTCTTCACAATTATTGGAAAGAGGGTTTTAGTTTATACCCTGGCTGATAACTAATTAGTGTTTAAAAGTGATACGTTGTAGACGAAAAACCACATAAATTGTTTACTATGAAATTTTATATATCAACTTCATGTTCTTTGCTGTAAAATTTATGTACCATCGATCGTCACTGCGTGTCAATAAGTCTGTAATTAACCATGCACCATGGGTGTTTTCTAGTGGATGAGTGTGTAAAATCCTCATTTATCATCTACATATTCAAAAAATTAAAGTTGATATTTCTTCGTACAAAGGAAAAACCCCACAAATGCTGTCATATTAAAACATGTTCGTATTTTGCTGAAAAATCCATTAAATAAATTATTAATTCATTATGAAATTTCAGTGTGAGTATAGGTCTATACATTAATATAAAATATGACCAAAACCACATAAATTTTTTACTTTATGAAATATTATATATCAACTTCGTGCTCTTTGCTGTAAAATTTATTTACCTACGATCGTCACTACGTGTCAATAAGTCTGTAATTAACCACCATGGGTGTTTTCTTGTGGATGAGTGTGTAAAATCCTCATTCATCATCTACATATTCAAAGTCATTAAAGTTGATATTTATAGATATAGGAAAGAAGTGCATATGAATGTATCAAATATACATATGACGTATAGGAAGCTGGGAAAGGCTTTTCATCTTAACACTTTGACCTTTTCTCAAAATGTAACTATTTCATATTCCGACTATTAGCCTGCGTCTATTTTCTATGCGATAAAGAAGGGTGTAGGCACTATTCTCATTTTCATGAAATACTTAAGGGAATCAGAGGGCGCAGGGAGGGGGGGGCAGTGACTTATTTGGCCCCATGAGCTCGTTGTGGCTCTCGACGCCTCTGTGGATATGTATTGTAATACTGAAAAATATTGGCCTATATATATAATACATCTCAATGATGATGCACTGCTCATAATTCTCCATCTTTTAATCACTTATAGATTTCGCATGTAAACAAAGCAATTAAATTGCAAATTTTTGGTTTTCAAATCAAACATTTTATTTATTGTGCTATAAATATTTTACATATATAAATTGTGACAAATTTATTTCAATAATTGTAAAAGAAAAGAAAAACAAATAAGTTTGCTATTCATCGTCTACACAGAATAAAAAAAATTGGTTAAAAGAAAACTCATTGCAAAAAAAGAAAAGGTTTTAAAACAAACCGTGTTCACTAAAGATAATGAAGGAAATAATCTCACCTTGTAGAAAGTATTCTTATCTATTAAACAAGCAAAGACGCCAGCATACTTTTTGATATTATGGCGTTAATGAAATATTTTATAGAATTTACCCAAAGCCACTAACCTGCCTTGGGATATAAAAAAATCCATCAAAGTCTTATGTTGTTCTTCATAATGGTACCCGTAATATATATATATATAATTTTTTTTATGAAAACCGCTTATACAATAATTTCTCGTAAACAATTGTCCCTCATATTGCATAAATCTGACGTCGGTGTGTTTCACCAAGCAAGAGTAACCCTGATTGCTTTAATAGACCTATACTGGCACTCTAAATTTCACCTTAGTGTTTCAATTTACTGATCAATATTGATGATTCTTTTCACTTCACAGGAGGCCGTGTATCTTACGATATCATGGGGCTAAATAACGGAAGAAGATGATTTTTGTCAATATATTCCATACGGCGTCACTTAAAGCACTTTCAACCGTTGATTGCTTTCTCTCTCATATATTGGACAAAAAGCGACAAAGAGATTACCGGCGGTGACGTGAGATTTTAAAGGATGGCCTTAGGCCAAACTTTAGTCTTGAAATGTCATGGTCCAAATTACATATTAAAAATTAATATATAAAAAAGAAGTAAAGAAAACCTGAGTACTAGAATTGTTCTATAGCTATTCCTTTTATCGAGATATTTGTCTTTAAAATACGCTTAGTATAGTTTTTGGAGAGCACCTATAATGCTAAATTGATGACGTCACCTACCCAGTGCAGGCCTTCATGATAATACTAATCAATTGTTTCATAAATTCTAATAAATCAACCAAAAATATTCTGTTCGGTTCATATGTAAACAACAGAACACGGTTGGATAACATTCAACCACAACTTGGCAACGAAAAATTTGTCACACGTAGTAAACAGGCCATTCGAGGACAGTGTAGTATAGTCAAGTACTTTTATCAGAGTGCCAGGTACTTCCGGGTACTTGTGCCATAGTCCGAGTGCTGTTTTTTTATTATCCGAGTACCGAAAACCAGTGTTCGAGTACAGTATTTTAGAATTCGAGTACTTTTCGAGTGATATATGAATTAAAAGTCTAATAGAAGTACAACTTCAGGGTGACTCAGAGCAGTCATCCTTCACAGTCACCCTTTAAATGAACTCCAGTTTGCAGCCGTTTTATGCCTAGTAATTAATATGAAATTATATCTCTGAATATTATTTTCCTTTAAAGACGTTACGTCGAGGTTTGAACGTGTTATAATGCAGAGTACCGTAGTTTAAGAACCGTGCTTCAAATATCGGGTCATTTAAATACAAATTACCGCATCCCTGCCACCACTCACCCTCCCCAGAGATGAATCCAATATTTTATAACTACAAAAAAAAAAATGGCGACGCCCGGCGGTCGTTGAGGCTGACTCCAAATGTAGTAATCTGGGAGAATCCTCCCCAGGTCTAAACGCAAGGTTTTGCAACTAAATAGTTTTGAATGTTTGTGTGAGCTTTTAATGTATGCCCCAATACTTCCTCTCCCCCATCGCTGAATCCACGCCTGCTCCCCCCCCCCCCCTCCTCACTCCTTCTTATCCCTATATATCTGCGACGAATGAAAGGCGTAAATGACCCTACTGGGCATTTGAATTCTTGCTTATATTCCTCCGGATGTCAGGATTTTGTTAGATCGAGATTTCCAGATTTGTACAAATTTGAAGACGATTCAGTGTACTTTTGCATCGTCAATCCGCGGCTGCATGAAAGACATTTTTTCTCGGTTTTTTTACATCCTGACGAACATTTTCAAGAAGCCCATTATTCGGCTTCAAGATAAATATAATAACCATTCTTGTGGTTATAATTTTGTTTATTCTTTCGCGGTAGGTTTCCAAGTACCGTCCGTCGAAAACATCTCATAAGTGATAAAATTATTCTCATCTCCCACGAGATGCACTATCTCCTGCAGTAAACTGCGTTAAATACATAAGTAACCCCACAAAACAAATATCACATTCCCAGCGTCATTTGTCTGTTTTCGAGATGGAAAAAAACCCTGCTCTATTTCGACTGACGTTGTGTTTTGAACACGACTTTTTACACGTATACCTCTTCTCGAGACACCACTTTACTTTCACTGAGTGTACTTAACATCTGAATGACAAATCTCAATATTTTATGACAAGGTATTGTCTCCATATTCGAATAACTTAATGTGAAAAGGGCCTGGGGTGGGGGGGGGGGGGTAGGACATGTCTAGTGAATAACGTGCCTTTGTATATTAAGTTTGCACCCAATTCATGTTGGGCTCATGTTATTGCATGCAATTGCTATCTTTTGTGAAAGGGGTTGGAGTACAGAAGGGGGATAGGTCGGTGTAAGAGTTAATATTTTCATTTGAAACCATCAGTCGCTATACAAAAACAAATCATTAAGAGAGCTTGGCAAACAAAACAATAATTTGGTGCCCATAACTTCCTCTATTAGTTTCAGTTGTCATCCAAAACATCATATGGAAAGTTGTAAAATATATGCATATACGTTATATATCAACATTCAAATAGAATAATTAGACACTAGTGTACAGTCAATTCATGCAGCTACGGTCAATACCCACAACACAGTGTACATAGCAGCGATGGACATCTCAGGTCCAGATTAAAGATAGCAAGGTATCACGTTTCATTACTATCTGCATTTTGAGGAAAATTCACTTGCAAGCAACGGAAAGTTAACTTTTTTCAGAGGGCGGCACGCGGTTTGGGGCGAGTCTTCAATGTCTTTAAGGTAACTATACGCAACTGTTGGTATAGTAGACCTTATCATTATTTTAATATGAATACCGGCACAAGTATCTATACCATTCAAGCAGGGTACGGAGCGGTCAATTAAATTCTAGATATTATTTAGTTGTATATCTTGCATTTGGCTGTGATGTGTTGATCGTACTTCACTCACATTTGAACTTTGACGAGGACTATCAATCCGCATGCATTTACTACAAAGTATTGTCTTCATCGCTTTATTAAATCCATCATTTCTCAATGCGTATATGATTGGATTAATACAGGAGTTCAGAAACAGTGGGTACTCGCAAAATGTCTGTATAATAATCAATTCTGTTAGTGTGTACTTTCCATAAACCTCATATGTAAACTGAAAGCTACTTGGTAAGAAGCACAACCCGAATGCTCCCACGAGCATAGCCATGGTAACTATGCCGCGGCGTTGGTTCCGTGCGTTTTGATGTTGTTTATGAGTCATTTCACGGAGTCTGTGTACATGTTGTGATGCCTTGCGTAACATTATCATGTACAAACTGGTCATAAGTATGAAATATAACGGTATGAATCCAGCAATCAAGAGAGTGAGTATATCCTGTTCGGCACCGTAACTCTCCGCTCGACATGTCCATTCTCGTTCCGTGTCTGGTATGAATATTGGTAACAAACCAAACGAAATATTGTAGAACCATATTATTGAGATTACTACCTTTGCTCTGAATGACGTCACAATATTAGGATACTTCAACGGTTTGCAGACGGATATGAGTCTGTGGAAGAGAAAAACAAGACTTATATAGTTGTTAAAACCACCTGAATTGCACGATAGCTGCCCCAGCTCTATTCGATAAGACAATTCCATTTAAAATTAAGCTAAATTAACTGAAAAGAAAGGTATGTGATTGTATGTTAAAGCAGCATTCTCGCCTTATATCAGGAGAACCATATATAGTTAGTGACAGTTTATCGATTAAGTGTAATAACATTGCTTGTCCTGTTCACGGGCAAATTCCAACTTTGCTTTGTGAAGAATGATTTTTTTGAGATATTGAAACATTAGAATATTATTATTCAACGTGGCTGGCCTTCCTAGCTTAGAACACAACCAAATATAGTCATCAAACCATTTGGAGAAAAAAACATACATACATACACACATAGGCTATATACATACACGCGCACATCGACACATTGACGATATCATTATAAAGCAAGGCTATGAACAAAGGGCATGCAATGGCCAAATAACAAATTAACTTATGTATTGAAATATTTCCAGGACCGACGTAATATTTAATTTCACCTCTGAATTCTGGGATGTTAATACGAAGTGAATGGAACATTGCATTTTAGAGTTAATTATCATTTCCAAAATGGATTAAGATTCACAATGCATAATTGTTATTTCAGTTGGACTACATTTTAGAATTAATTACGGAAGATGACCACACGTTAAATATACAGACATAATTTCCAGTTCAATGATCGCCGCGGAAACTGCTATGCGTTCACAAATAATGCAGCGCCCCAACACGGGGGTTGTGCATGACCCTAATAAGTTTTTACTTTCACTGGGCGGGATCGGTGCCGACTTATTTTCAACACTCACCAGCTTTATCCCCTCCAAGCTCAAATATATGTCGGGGTCATCCGTTAACGTTCCGTATAAAGTCTGCAATAGACCGTATACTCTGCTCTGTCCTGTGAGTTATCCCTGCTCTACACTGGGGGTTATCCCTGCTCTACCCTGGGATTTATCCCTGCTCAACCATGTGAATTTTACATATATAGTCACTGTCGGGTCTGTTTCAGTTAATTACGACTTTCCTTGTACTCTGAAAACGCTGTTCAATATAGGTATCGATCCCTCCCCTCCCTCTGTAAACCCACCGCAATTTTGGAGAATGGCAACACTGCAGGCCAGGGGGCGGGGGGGGGGGGCACTCAGCCTATGAGTATATATACGCTGTGTATATTATTGCCATTTGAATGTTGTATAGGTAATTGTCAACATGCATGGTGTCTCCTCATCGCACCTTCCACAGCCTACAGGAGACACAAACCTAACGATCATTATTGGTCTTAGTGATACATAGATAAATAGCATGAACATCTTCCCCAAACAGCTAAGAAAACTCTTATTCAATTTCGGAGATATCATATCAGATGTAAGTTTTCTCATTACACAAGGATGAAGACTTGGTCAAGTCTAAAGACTTGATTAATAATAAATAATAAATACAACATCATCGAGTCATATGTGTTTCATATTTGTTATGTTCTTCTTGTGTTGTTTCGATAACGATACTGTCACTGATTGTTATGTTTATACATTTGCTGGCTATATATACTCGCGGACTGTAACAAGTTTTCATGTCTAACCTACCGGGTCAACGTCCATAATTATGCTTGTCCTTGAAACTTGAAAGGATGTCTTGTGTTTCAGAATATGCATATGTAATTGTGACAAGTCTTCGACTTGTGTCAAGTTACATACCTGTATGGGTATATTAGCTATAGGGTAGCGTATACTTCAGTATGAAATTTGATATTCCGTCGCTCAAATATAATGGTAAGTCGTCCTTAGAAAAACTCTTTCAAGACCAACCCCTTTTAAGACGCAAGACCAACTTCTTTTTTCATCGCATGAACCATGTAAATACAGCAATATAGAATAAACTAATAGAAAAATATAATAAAAACAATTGTAATGACAATCATAGCGATATATGGTTTCTTTATTGCAGATTTGACTTTATGTGTTGCGGTGACGTCATTATTCGGTAGGGTATTTTTTTTCTTCAAATTTTGAAAAAAAACCTGTCAACTAAGCAAATTATGTCGCTCCAGTTTGTGGAAACAGTATAAATTATATATTATTTGGGAGAAAAGACAATCATCGTAACATCGTTCTTTGATATTAGACTGAAAACTCGAGCAAGTCTAAATAGGAGTCTGTTTTATTTATTTATTAATAAATTTTACTTTGTTTATTTTCTTCGGTAGAAGATGATTTGCTATGTAAAGTATCCACGTATGCAGTATTACCGTAGCCTATATTATGTATACTGCCATTGTTTTCAGCAGCGTTACTGCGTAATTTAACCTTGAAAATATGAAAGTAGCATCAAAGAGTAACAAAGAGATTTTACTTTCTATAGCGCAGGGGAGGATCCAGGATTTTATAAAGGACGGGTGTTGCAGGGGGTCGACATGAATCCGACTCTCCCATGTGCTGTATAACTAATTTTGAAGTTTTACGTATGGTTGCAATGGAATTCACGTCCAGCCCCCCCCCCTCTGCAGCCCCCTCCCCCGATCCGCACCTATAGCATTAAATGTAAAATAAAAAAATTACACATTGAAAAAATGGAAACCTAAGTTATAACTTGACGTTAAAACCATATTCTCACCCAAGCGAGACATTTTATTTTTCTTAATTCATTGTGCAGTTGTTTATATGATTCTCTATATGTATCAAATACTACAAGATATGACAATTTTTATTGTAATCTTACCTGTCGATCGCAATCGCCATTAGGTGATACACCGAAGAAGCGGTGAGAACCACTGTCGGCAAAAAGAACAGAAATCCTGTAGACGACCAGCATGTTATTGGACTAATGACCAGTCGACCGACCAAGTGTAAAGGTAACGATATAATACCGGTGAAAAGATCTGTACACGCCAAACTGATCAGAAAATAGTTTGAGACCTTTCTCAGAGACGTCGTGTTTATGAACGCCAAGATCACCAACGAATTTCCCAGAATGATAAGAAACCAAATTGGCATGAAAATGGCGATGTAAAATATTGTTATTGGTAAACTAAATGCGAGATAGACGTCATTATAAGTGTTGACGATGATCCCATCCGAAAAATTATAAATGACTGTTGAAGTCACAAACTTATCAAAAGATGACGTTGAATTGACAATTTGTTCAAAATTTGATGAATCCATGGTAACCCGCTCGCCGATGAAATACCTTTACTACATGAACTCCACGTTGTTGAGAAGAATGTGTCTCGTAATGAGTCGGTTTTGGGAAAGTCACTTTCGAACAAAGTCAAGATTTGCCAAGAGATGGATCCACACAAGCTTTATATACACAGTTGAGACGTGATGATGTAAGTTATACACGCATTGACTGGTATAGTCAGCATGAACTATATTGTGATGTGCACAATGTTGTCACATTCGTATATGTGTATTCACCCAAAGATAACGCTAAAAGTTGAATAGTCTGGCAACTAATATGCGTTGTCCAATATTATATGCATGCACGGAGCGAGCTTTCATAATCGCTACAGTCAACGAAAAAGAGAAGCAAAAACAACAGC